>JAODKM010000038.1:5283722-5295192 GCA_026780845.1 Petrocephalus sullivani
AGGCCAGGTCCATTCTGTTTCCGGAGGTGCAGCTGGCATGCCACACTGCGGCACTGGGATAGGGGATGCTCTTTATGTTCTGCCCCCCCCAGGCCAGGTCCATTCTGTTTCCGGAGGTGCAGCTGGCATGCCACACTGCGGCACTGGGATAGGGGATGCTCTTTATGGTGCTGTGGTCAAAGGACATGAAGGATAAACACAGCAAACTCCTCTAGCTTGCAGTCTCACCAAATCGGATGTAGGCAGCTGCAATAGCTTTTAAGCAGTTGTAAATAGTCACGCAGCCTGAGGTTACACTCTGAACAGTGTTTTAACCCTGCATGTCAACTCATAAGTCATAACATTAATTTTGACTACTTCCCAGGTCAAAGAATCCCAGTGCCTACAAAGTGTACCTGGGAATCCACACAGAAAAAGCAACAGAGAGCTCTAAGCAGGTGCTGAACCTGGAGAAGCTGGTCCTGGGCCCCGAGGGGACAGACATCGCACTGCTCAAGTTAGAGAGGTGGGATTTTAACAATTGCAAGATGTAAATAAGTAAATAATAGGATTGGGTGGGGGGCAAGAAATGTACTAAAAATTAGACTAAAGAGTGCATTAAATGTACTAAAGTGTACTTCCTGTTTTGCAGGCCTGCCATGATAACTGATCAGGTCCAGACCGTCTGCTTGCCAGAAAAGGACTACATTGTGCCGAGTAACACAGAATGTTATGTGACAGGCTGGGGTGAGACGCAAGGTACGTGGGCAGTTTATTGGGGGGACATCTGCCACTCTACAGACTACTGTTGAGGCCTCAATGGGTTCCAGCCACTTCACAGCCTTTGAGTCAGATTCCAGAGAATTTATGGTCAATACCGCTATATGCAATAGATTCTCTCGAATCTGAATCAAAGGGTGCAACGTGGCAGGTACAGGTGCGGGAAATGGGTGCTTGTGTTTCAGGCACGGGAGGAGAGGGCGTCCTAAAGGAGACCGGGTTCCCAGTGATCGAAAACAAAGTGTGCAACCGCCCTGCGTACCTTGCTGGCAGGGTGAAGGACCACGAGATGTGTGCTGGGAACATCGAGGGGGGTACCGACAGCTGCCAGGTGGGGAGACGGAAGCCAGCCCATGACACGTGCTCAGTGTAGCCGTCGAGCAACAGTGCTGTTTATCCTGCTTACCTGTGATCTTCCCTTCGACAGGGTGACAGTGGGGGCCCCCTAGTGTGCTACAGTAAGGACTCATTCGTCCTGCAGGGAGTGACTTCCTGGGGACTGGGCTGCGCAAATCCCATGAAGCCTGGCGTTTACACCAGGGTCTCAAAATTCGTCACCTGGATTGAAAATACGACCAAGAAGGGCTGAATAATCTCACCAAAAGGAACTGCTGGCTGAACAAAGCAGATAGTGTGGCTTTCATGTTTTATGCAAAGCTTTGGATTAGTAAAGCGGATGGTGAATCATTGTACCTGGTAGCGAGTACTTCCACGTTGTCAGGATGCCAAATTCTGTTTTGTTGTTAAATAAATCAAGGAATTCACTTGAACTTGCTAAACTGGTTGACTGGGGAATGGCTGACTTGCAAGTTACTTTTTGATAAAAATCCATCAAATTGTTACAAATCTAGGAATTTCGTTGTGACCTTCATTGTGTTTAATAGGTTTTCATTTTGGAGAGGAGGTCACAGAGCACCTGCTCCAGGGTTAATTTCCTATGCTTACTGTCTTGTTGCTATTTTACTGTATGAGACGGAGAATGTCGCGGCTCACCTGGCGGACAGCAACCTGCGAAGCTTATACCATATACCTTATACCTAATAAAAATGCTGCTGCTATACAGAAATTAGGATATTAGAAATGATGTATCAGGAAAGCCATGAATGTAAAAATCTGTCATAAATAATTGGAATAATTAATCTATCCTGACCAGAGTAAGCTATGAAAAAGAGGAGTGGATTTTGAATGAAGTTTCCTTGAATTAATACAAGACCAACTCATACGTCATATGGGAATGTCATAACACTTATTACAAAAGATATATAATATATAGTGAGTGAATGTATATATGGAATAATATATATTCAATATATTATATATTCCAAAAATATATCTATATATTATATAATATACAGCTCTGGAAAAATGAAACCACTCTGTATTTTTTAAAATGTGCATTTGGCTTAATCCTGGTCCTGCTGGCAGAAGGCCATGGTAAACAGCAGGCTGCTTCCAGGCTCACAGGGTCTAAGACAGCAGTACACAAGAACAAGGCGAAGCTGGAGACACTGGGAACTACCAAGAACCAGCCAGGTAAAGGGAATAAAGCAATGTTCTAATGCTAGAGATGACAGTCAACTTATCAGTGCCTCATAAATTGGAGGATGACATCGAGTGACCTTCAAAAATAGTGGGAAACACAATGGGGGTGTGACGCGCACAGCCAGGACAGGTCATAACTGGCTCCTTATACTTTGCCTTCCTCAGTGAAGCGCACAGCCAGGACAGCTCATAACTGGCTCCTTATACTTTGCCTTCCTCAGTGAAGCGCACAGCCAGGACAGCTCATAACTGATGAGCAGCAAAGATGAGTCAGTTAAATTGTCTGTGGGTAATACAATGTATGTTTTACAGGGGCACATACCCATAAATTGAGAAATTAGTGAAAGGGAAAATTTTGCTGTGGTCTCACTTTTTTCCGGAGCTGTATATTCTACAACATATAACACACACAGACAGAGACACACAAGAACACACACACACACATAGGCTCGTCTACCTATCTAAATGGGGACCTTCCATTCATTTCTATTGGAAAATCATTAATCCCAAACACGACACCCTTAACCCCAACCCAGCCCTAACCTTAACCATAAGTAACCAACCCAAATGCAAGACTTCTGGCATTTTAAGTTGTTTGATTGCATTCACAGATTTTTATAAAAATTTGTTTATCCAAATGGGGACCTGAAAAAAATGTCCCTAACAGTAAGGAAATTGCAGGGTTTACCAGACTTTGGGGACATTTTGGTCCTCGAATGTGATCTATGCACACCACCCCCCCACACACAAAATAAAAAGGGTATGTACAGTTTGAAATCCAGGTATAAATTAATATGCATGCTCTAGCAAAACAAAAGAAAAATCCTGTATGGTTTAATGGGTTATCTGCCTTCATAATGCTCTTCAGAACATTTAGAGCACCTTCATAATGCATTTATAGAACATTTATAAGCAGTATATAAGTATACCTTAACATCCTAGCATACCTTAGCTGGCTTAGTACACATTGATAAACATGATACAATTGTTTTTTATAATGATATGTCTGTTATTAATGTATATTAAAGCTGAAGGTGCACTGAATATTCTACAAATGCACTATAATGGCAGTACAAAGGTGCAGTTAGTGTAAAGCATTACCGTTTAGTGTATTCAAAGGACAGTAACAGCACTAACAATTACAAAGGAAACAGATATAGTAGCTATTGTAGTGGAAAATGTCAACTAATTATTCACTTATTCATAATTTATTGTAAAAATAAATGTGACTATGCAATCAGACCAGCACATCTGTGAATGTTGTGGTTATATTTACGACCCGTCCTTAAAGCAAAAGGATCACGATCACACTGATAAAGGTCCTTCGCTGGTTGCAGCTTCTGGATGTAAGGGGTCCATCACCTGTGGCTCAGACAGTGTGCCTTTCTTATCCCTAAAATACAGAAAGGTTTGGAAGGAAATGACTGATTCATTCCAAAGCAGAGCCCCCACCCCTAAAGAAAGATGTCAACTTTAGGACTAGTCTGCTGAAAGGTGAAAAATAGGGAGCGACTGAGTTCAAATTAATCTTCTTTACATTTTTTGTAGTAAAAACAAAGATTCCGTGCAGATAGTAATGTAGACTGTGCTATAACAGAAAACAGATGCAGTCTGCCACAAAATATATTCATTTTACACCATAGAGGGCTCATTCAGGAGTTTAAAAGGTAACAATAATAATAAAAATGAGACTATGTAGACTTAAATATGCCTCCAGGAGAGCCTGAAGCAGATACTCCAGGACCGTAAAGGTCAGAAGGAAAAATCCCACCTGTTCGGGAACTCGATGTCATCAATGGTTTCTGGGAGGGGAACTCCTCTGGTTTCAGGTAACATCAGAACCAGAATCCCAGCGATGACTGCAAGCACACCTGTTTCATCATGCAAAGCCATAGTCAGTGCTCAGAATAGCCCCACGCAAGGACGGTATCCCTCAGCATATAAAAACCCTGGTGCCTGACCATCGCCTCTTTTAAAAACCAGGGACCCTACCGACGACAATGGAAAACCAGACAAACCAAGCCCTGCTCCCAGTCAGTACTGCTGCTAGCCCCCCCACCCCCATTTCAGAATCAGAATTTTCATGAAAACATGACCGAGGCCCATCCTGGTGCATAGCCTGCTACTGTTGGAGACACCCTGACAGCAAACAACTAATAATTAGGATATAACGCAGGTGGAGGTTACAAGACACGAAACAGAGGAGTAAATTCAAGGTATATGATAAATGGAGCGCTTAGCGTAAATACAAGAGGTGCAAGGCAGAAAGTTCACACAGGCACAACACAGACGACAGACAGCCAACGACTCTGTGCACGACACAGATCACTTTCAATCATAACATGCAAATGGATTGTCAGGGGGTCTGTGCTGATGCAAAGGTATATGCTTAAAATGGCCGCTTTTCACTTAACCCACCAAAAATAACTAGTGGCAGATCGAGCCAGATGCCAGTCAGCCTGTAGAGCAGGAAGGGCGCCACCATTCCCCCAACATCACAGAGGGCGGAGCAAACAGAGACGCCTAGGTTCCTGCAGACGGGCGAGAGAGGAGCGCGACACCAAGGAGAGGCAGGAGACAAGTCAGCAATGGGGAGAGCAATGCATGCCTGCAAGCCACTGGCGGAAGCTCTGAAGGAGAGCGAGCCAGCCGGTGTACATTCGCAAGAGAATAAGGAGACTTCCAGAATCTTCCCATGATTGAACACGGTATTGCAACTAATGCTCTGCAAGAAATGGAGGTCATTTCACATAATCAGGAAAGACATTTCCGCTAGTTTACCAGTGCAGTGTTGCATTTACCTGTAATGTCATACATATCCATCAAACAATTTCTTATACTTTTGCAAAAGTTGTTCAGACCCTTACCGGATGAAAGTGGGATATAACTCAGTGTTTACAAATACCACCAACTCAAAGGCCATCGTGATGCCCAGTCGGCCGACACAAGCCACCGCTGTTTTGAACCAGAACATTCCTTAACAACAAAAAAATACAAATAAATAAAACAGCAGTTCTTAGTTGCGTGAAAAACTTCTTTCTGTTCTACGAATGCAACTAGGGCAGGCACCTTCTGGCGTGAGAGCGACGATAAAGCAGGCTAGCCCTGATGTGACATTAGCCGCCACAAAGGGAAGGCGTCTGCCAACGCGGTCAATCGTGAAGAGAATCAGGAAGGCAGCAGGGAACTCCACTATTCCAGAGATCAGGAAATCCACATAAACGTTCCCACCCTGAATCCCCAGGCGCATGATGAGCCCCTGGTAAACCACGGCACTGGTGAACCTGTAGAAATTGAGGTGCAAGGCGATGTTAGCAAGTAATGAACACTATAAGGACGTCAACAGCGATGTGATCCTCCTGAACCAAATACTGATTACCAGTTGAACATAAGAATGAAGGTATGCTTTCGCATTTTTGGAGTTCTGATCAAGTCAGCGAAGGATGCTGTCACTGTCTCTACACTGTCGTCTTTCAGAGTCTGTAAAGCAAACCCTGCGTTAGTACTGCTGTTCAGGATGCATCATCTCAGAGGTAATAAATCAAGACATTTCAATATAAATCAAGAGAGGTTATATCACCAAGTCACAGCACTGAAATTATTACACAGTACTGTGTACCTCATTCAGCAAGAATAACGAGTGGCAGTTAAAATCACACATTAAAGGCCGCCTTGACATTTTTACAAGTCTTAGCGAAAGGTTCCTTTCAACATACCCAAGGGCAAACCTACCTCTACATTGCTGGAAAGGATCCTCCCGTTTTCTCTTGCTATGTCCTTGGTAATTTTAACAGCTTTTCTTGAGTTCTTTTGAGATAGAAGCCATCTTGGTGATTCAGGAATAAACCTGGAGGGGTCCGGTTTAGTTTCATCAGTAGTAATAGCAACATTTAATAATAATAACATATGGGCAATCCCTCAGAACTCCAGTCAGATTATTCGCCTAATTGCCCCCATGGGGCAGGCAGGTGGCAAAGTGGTTAAGGACACAATCATGTAATTTAAAGGTTGCCGGTTCGAATCCTCAACACGCGAGTACCGCTGAGGTACCCTGTCCCCAAGCACTGCTTTCAAGTAGCTGCCCCCTGCTGTGTTAAATGCAGAGGACACATTTTGTTGTTGTGTAATGTGGGCGTCAACAATGATAATTAATCACCTTCACATAAATATTCATTGTTTTTCAATGAAAGCCTTACCAGTAATAGGTCAGGAAGAAGAAGTATGGCATGGTAAAGGCCACCTGTAGCCATCGCCAGTCCGTGATTAGGTAGGCAATCAGGGGAAGAACCAGAATGCCGATGCTGAAGAACATCTGGTATATGACGCCCACTGTTCTCCTGTACTCCACACCCACCAGCTCAGTGACTATCGGCGAGTGGGGGGGTTGAGAGGGGGGGGTTGATGTGTCACGACCGCGAGGCAAAACCAGATAACAATTGAGCCCATGCTTAAAATTACAAACCTGCATACAAAATTTAAAGCCATTCGGTGCCTGTAAACTGACTATGCTACAAAGAGTTCAACATAAAAGTATAAAAGTTCCCATAAAATAAAAGCTTTGGGCACCACACATCATCGACAACAGACAAAAAAAGAGGGAGAATGCAGGAAGTTGGAATATCTCAGTAGTTAGGAAGCCTCCAGTCTAGTCTCTGTGGCAGATATAGAGAAGCCCTTAGTGGGGATTATCCTTACTCAGAACATATCCGGCAACCCAGCCACCCTTGACGCCTAATCCATGCAACAATCGGAAGACAAGCAGTGTTACGTAATTTGGGGAAACCGTCATAAGAATCCCAGCAACCCCATTCAAAAGACTGGACATCAGAAAGCTCATTTTCCGCCCCAATCTATAAACACATAAAACAAGACATTAGACAAACAAAAATGTATGTGCATTTACTGTAGCTTTGGTAAATGTGATACCGAGATCCAAAAAATGATTCCACACTTTGGCGCCCAGCTTTAAAACCACTTCTGAAATGGCGTACGACAACTGCCGATGCATCTGCAGCAACACCGGGACCTTAAAGATGGGTGTGAAATTTATGTGCTGCTCATTGTCAGCCCGCAATTGCACCTGTCAGCCAAGTATCCAATGACGAAGCTACCCAACAGGAAGCCAGCATTGGCTGTAGCCTGGAACATATCCACCAACCAGGCATTAGCACAGACTAGGTCGAACTGAAACACAAAAAGCAAGCAACAGGCAGAGACATCATGAGTCGCCAGAAAATCATGACCACATTGCTTTAGATCACAGGTGTCAAACCCCAGTCCTGGAGGGCCGGTGCCCTGTGTAGCTTAGTTCATTCCCTGTTCCACCACAAATGATTGCACTGAAGAGCTCTGTGGTAATTAGAATAGAAAGCTGCAAGGAGTTGAATCAGGTGTGTTAAACGAGGGTAAACCCAAAAATGTGGAGGTCTCCGGGCCTCCAGGACCGGAGTTGGACACCCCTGCTGATACTTAAAGGTTGAACAACAGGACACTTAGCCCAAAGAAGCACTGAATGAATGACAGATTTTTTTGGAGTTGTGTTGACAGCAAATGACACGGGCAATTAGAAACTATTAAAATGGATAAATTATAATTTTACATTATAATTTGATCCAGACTGTCTGGTACAGACCTCAATTTCAGGAACTTTCTAATACCGTCTTTGTACTTAACAGAACACACATGTAGAAGGACAACCATCAGAGCCAAGAACTTCACCTCAGTTACAAAGGATTTCCTTCCCTCATAGTCATACTCCCAGCCATACGTGCAATCCACAATGGAAAGGCCATCACTGACGTTACCGAATACATCTTCCGTGTCATCGCAAATAAAGGCGGTGTTGTTCCAGTCCGTGTCGTACATCTCACACTGGCTGTGCCCGGAGCCGGCGGAGACGTTAGCCTGGGGCACGCTAAACCTGCGAGCCTCCAGAGGAGTCCAGCCACAGCGGTCGCGAATCTGACTCATGCCCGGGTCACGACACCAGTGCTCTGGCGTGAAGCCCTGGAACACGATACCCACATAGACCCCGGCAAAAGGCATGGATACCAGGCACAGCAGACCAAATACGCGTCTCTGGCTTCGGCCGAACTTGCCAGCCTCCTCCAGGGCGTCGTCAAAGGTAGTCATGCCAGCGGCAAAGGTACCTGCGTCTGTGACTCTGTGGCATCTGATAGCGGTTTTGCTTGGGGGGAAAACAGATTAAACATCCTGCAGGTGGACCTTTGCACCATCGGTGTTGTCCCAGATACACCACGGCATTCACAAATACGACCGGTTACTTTTTAAAAAGGGCCCCGCTCGCAAACAGAGGTCACCCTGACCTTCAAGCTTCTCAGAGCAAGATTTTGTCATGGAGTGACATGAAGTGCTGGCAAAAATCCATTTTCTATGTTGGCACCAGCGTACCAACACAAAAGTAGGCTCCTGTAATCAAATCCATATACAATCGCTTATGGATACATTAATAGAACACTGCTCTGCGTGGATAACATTGGAGAACCATCTCATGCAAAATTCTTCTAAACTCGAGCATGTTAAAAACGTTAAACACAGCAAGCCACAGCATAGCTGATCTCTTAATTTATTGAAATAATGCAATACCATATTCGGACATCAACATTTTAAATAGGAAAACAGATCCAAAAAGCAACAAAACATACCAGTTTGGGAAAAAGAGGAGAGAGGGCTTCCCATAACTCCAAGTCGAAAGAATGAATAATTTATACCCAAAAGTCAGGTTCTGGAGTTTATTCTCACAAAATCAGGACCAGCTGTGACGCACCGAATCAACCCGGACCGCCACACACAAGACAGGCTACACCAGAGCAAGGAAGGAGGAGGGCTCAGCAGAACTAGGCCCCCAGAGAACCCTTTGGCTCACCGCCGACCAACACACAATGCACACACAGGACGTCCCTTACGAAAGTGCTTTTCAGAAGATTTTCCTTCACAGAACAATTGGTGTGCTGCACCTACTGACGTCTCCCTTCTAATGGAGACTGAATTTGAAAGAACATTCTAGACAAGGAAAAAAATAATATTAAAAAAAAAAAATGATAATCTCTCAGGGACACTCCAAAGAAACAGTGTACACATTTTTGACCCTGATCCCCAAACTGGTGAAACACTTTGGGAAAACTCACCAACAGGATTTTCTATGAACTGTACGTATCTATCCGCATGTGTCAGTGTCCATAGAGGCATGTGCTGCCACACTGATGAAATGTGCAGAAAACAGCCCAGAAAAGTGACCGTTAGGAACCAAAGTGAGTCACACTAATGACTCGTACCATTAACGTATCTTAGAGGAAAGAGTAAATGCTTCTGTCAGAGCTTGGAAGCATTTCTTCATGTGGAATGACGTGCAACTCAAAAAAAAAAAAACGATGCAAAATTAACAACACAACCACAGTAGATGGGCAAATCTACCAGAAGAGTAACCCTGAATGGTAATCCAGTACCACTGATTGTAACAAACTCATCATGAGTACTATCAACACACTGAAATGAGGACATTTCAATCCACCAGAGTATACTTTACAGTTACCTTAAATGGCACCCGGTACCTCAGTTCTGACCTTCACGTCATGCAGAACCCACAGGCATTTTTTGGCAAAAAAATACAGTTACGAGCATTTAGGGAAAAGCTACTCTTACTTATGACAGACAGACCGTCTTAAAGCAGGAAGCACAATGTGAGGAGCTGAGCGCTTTGGCTGTGATGTTCATCACGCTTATAAAAACAAAAAAATTGATTAATACATGTTGAGGCAAGTGTCATATCAGATAAGCACTGATTTAGATGCATTTCATTTGTTTTTAGATATCTTGATATTTATCTGGGTTTGTAGTATACGTGACAGAATTACAGTGCATGTCCTGTTCTTATTTTTGCAGTTTTTAACTGGAGTGCAGAACAGCTTCGGAAACAATAAAAAAATAAAGCAGGGTTGTGTATATTAAGTTGATTTTAAAGAACAAAATGGCAAAGTGTCACCTTCTGGGGGGTAGAACAATCTGCTCTTCAAAATTTGTAAGTGTCACAAGTGAATATTATTCCCTTTTAAAAAAAAAAAAACAAAAAAACAAAAAAGAAGGAAGGGGGACGCTGAGTGAAGAGGGCAGGGGGGGCGCTGAGTGCAGTGGGCGGGGGGGCGGGGCGGAGCGGGACCAGTGAGCTTCAGACATTGAGGAGGTCCTCGTCGCTGTCGTCGTGGAAGGCGGCGGGATTGGACCCCCGCTTCCGGCGAGGCTTCTCCCGCCGTTTAGCCCGCCCGCCCCTCTCGTCGCCCTCCAGGAGCCCCACCAGGTCCTCGTCACTCTCGGGCCCCCGCAGCAATGGGGCCCGGCGGAAGCGCTGCTGCTGCCGGGCTGCCGGCCTGCTGGCGTGGACGCGCACCTCGGGCACCGTCAGCACCTCGTCCTCACTGTCCTGCTCGTCCAGCGGCAGCGAGCGCAGCGCGTCGGCGCGCACCGCCCGTGTGGTCACGTGGCCATTCTCCTGCGCGTCCTTCCCCTGGCGTGAGGACGAGGAGTCCGGCGGCTCCATCTCCTCCATCAGCCACTCCGTCTCGTCGTCCCCGCCCAGCTCCTCCGTGTTTACCTTTGTGGGGGAAACGCAGCACTCTAAGATCACATGCGGTCAGGGCTGCAGATTAAGCCTGCCCACTACTCTCAGGAAAATCATCTAGAACTGTAAAAACTGCATGTCTAGTGAAGTAGCCCAGTTGGTCTGCAGCAAGAAATCTTAAGATTAAGATGGACTTTACTGGTCCCGGCAGGAAAGAACATCCATACAGCACCATGGTGCAAAGACCCGCAGTGTAAGCCTACACGCATGCCCTAGAGAACAAGCCTGGTCAACTGACATATGGGGACAGGCATACAGGCACAGCAGGGGGGGCACAACCCACCTTTGAGTACTTATAGGACAGGTCGCTGCCTCTTTTGCAGCATCCAGTCACTTTCTGTAGCACCAGTTCCCTGAAAGGGTGGCACACAGAGAAGGAGAATTATTCATGCATGCATATTTACACATTTGGCACAGACACGGTGTCAATGATGCGACTGGCTGGCTGGCACACACACACACACACACACACACACACACACGTACGCTGTACATAAACTGGACCCGGAAGGAATGCATCAGATCAGCTATACA
>JAODKM010000038.1:5308498-5330590 GCA_026780845.1 Petrocephalus sullivani
CTGCCGTCTCACCGGCCGCACGCGCCGCGTACTCACTGAGGCTGCCGTCTCACCGGCCGCACGCGCCGCGTACTCACTGAGGCTGCCGTCTCACCGGCCGCACGCGCCGCGTACTCACGGGGCTGCTGTCGCACTCGAAGATGATGCGGGTAGAGTAGCGGCCGTCCTTACACCGGTCCCCGTTCAGGTAAACGACGGTGATGGAGCCGTCCAGAGCCACCTGGGGGCTGGACTGCATGAAGCCCAGGTTCACAAAGGTCTTATCCAGCTTGCCACAGGCACCCAGTGCACCCCCTGCAGGGCGGGGAGTCACATCAAATCAGTGTCAGTACTGCGATCTGGCACATGCAGGACCATAAGAAAATTACAATTACATGCATTTTTTTGATACCAGAGGGAAATTCTAGAAGAGAAGCGTAAGTTGCTAAAACGGGTAAATAGCTGATGCCGCTGTTCTGACCAGAGGAGATATACTGATTTTGCCGACTGTGTCCCTGGGTCATCAAGAGAGGGGCTGGCGTTTCACTTCTTGAACCACATTGGATCATTTTTTGCCTCATCATCATCATCATCATCATCATCATCATCATCATCATCATCATCATCATGGAATAAAGACACCTTTAAGTTGTACCACAGAGCTTATGCCTCCATAGGGAAGCATGTTCCTGTTTTGCATCTATGATGCCACCTAACAACAAGCATGCACATAAAATGGGTGCTTCACAAATCTGTGCATCTTTGCAACTAACAGAAAAAAACTGGTTTTAATTAATGTGATGACATACAATGAAGACTGTGATTGGTTAAAGAAGTCAAACAAGCTCCTCCCTTGTTGAGCCAGGGACACGTCAAACTGGGCAAAATCAGGACACGCAAAGAGAAGTCCTTACTACTGACAAGTGCATGCCAGCAAGAAGATGTCTGCACTGGCCCTGGACTCACCGGGACAGCCCGGCACCCGCGGCAGGGGCTTGCAGATATTGATGTAGAAGCTCTGCGACTGTGCTTGAGCGGAGGTGTCGACGGCCTCCCAAGGCTTGTCACTTCGGCTGAGGTCACCCAGGTCATACTCGTTGCCTTGGTGATCTGTAAGCACATCACAGTTGCACACACTGGGCAAAAAGTCACGCAACATGCGCCATGGGTAGGGTCATCGAGCCAACAGTCTGAATGGCACTGCATGGTCTCTCAATTTCCTTAACATTTAAGTACATTAGGCTGCAATGCTGCTATGCAATACTTAAGAAATCATGATTCCTCGTCAGACAAAAGGCAAGACAAATTCACTCGACAAGTAACACAGAAGATGCAGGGCGCGAATAAAGGGGTATCAGCTAACCGATGACGTGGCAGTCCACAGGGGCAGGCAAGCAGACAAGGCTGGTCCGGAACTCGAAGAGGACATCGTGGATCACCTGTTCGCCAGTGCTTATCTCCTCCCGGACCAAACTCAAAGTCCCAGGACTCACGTCCTGGTCACACACAAAACCGATGGTGAACGTGTCTTTGATTCCTGTGAAAGGGACATTGATAAATGACAGGACATCATCACCGGGTCATGGACACATGGGCACACAACACTCATATTGACAGCTTAGGAAAAGACTCAGAGTCACAGTCCCACAGCTCTTAGAGCACCACTGATTTTCCACAAAGAATATATAAAATTAATCAAAAATCTTCCCTCATCTCTCAAAGGGTGTTCAAGGCCCTCACCCTATCAAAACCCTTTGTTCCTGGTCAGCCTGACAAGGCTCCTCAGGTGAAGCCTACCTGTAGATTTGTCCCGATGCCCCTTATAGATGAGGGTCAGCTGGCCATCACTGGAGAACTGAAGGGATTTCTCCATGCCAACAGGCGCCCTGGGCTTGCCGTCCTCGATCTCGCAGCCTGCCACCGGGACACCGCCATCTGTGCCACACTGCTCCGCTGCACCGCAGATATTAACCTGCGGACGACGGGCACCTCCCTTAGCTGAGGGAATTACTGCAGCCACCGGGGCAGAAGCAGACCTTGAGACATACCAGGAAAGTTTTGGAATTCCCTTCGGTGGTGTAGGCCTGCTTGGAGGCAAGGGGGTGCAAGTCAAACTCGAAACCTGTGGTGGGGTCCTTCAGCGAGCAGGTCTGAGGAGGAAAAAAAATAAGATGACATACTTTAGTAACATCTAATCATGATGATATCATGGGCAAAAATGTCTGCTAGACAAAGACGACTTGGTAAAGCTTAAAGTGAGTAAACATGCATCTTGCATTTAACATATTTCAGCAGATAATTATGTCCATAGCGGCGTACAAATGAGGCAAATGGCACACTACAAACATACATGCTGAGGCATAAGTGCAGCTAGGCGGAGCTTCCAGTGAATGCCCGGAACCTAAGACTACTTAAGGATCAGAAGGGCAACATGAAAACATTCAGGGAAGTGAGAGAGGCACCGAGTTAGTACCTGGTTCTTGGTCTCCGTTTTGGAGATGGGGCACGCGGCCTCTGTGTACCACAAGAAGGTGGCAGTGCAGTTCTGGATCATGATGAAACGAGGCCCAGAAGACTACAAGAAAAATAATACCTTCTGATACTGGTTCAATAGAACCCAGGCTAAGAATACCATGTCTAATACAGTGCGGTGAAGTCAGGTACCCGCAGGTAAAACAGCACCCCGAAGAGGAGGCAGGCCAAAGGCCCCGTGCCGGAAGGGCTGCTTACCTCCACGCCTTTGAGGCACAGCAGATGGATGCGGGTGGTGTAGCTACCCTTCTGGCCTGCAGAGACGCAGGCAGAGCCACCCGTGTACTCCAGAAGGAGCTGCTCCTTCTCCACAAACACGGGGCCTTTCTCCGCCACGCCCAGGTTGCTGATGGACACGCTCTCCGGCTCGCTCCCCTGCAACGCCACCAAGAGGTGAGTACCGGACCGTCCTGCCCGGTTCGCCCTGGGAAGCCCGCGTCCCCGGCGGCCTGGCGGTGAAGGCTGACCTCCTGCGTCTCACAGACGGAGGCGAATCGGTCGCAGCCCGCCACGGCGTTAAGGGGCCGGCACACGTTGATGTAATACTGCTTCTTGTTGCTCCAGTCAGAGGCCTGCCAGTTGGAGGCGCCATAGCCCTCAGCCCTGGACAAGCTGGACACGACATGTGGACAATGAACAACTGGAGACACATACACATCATACACATCATTTAGAGAAGAAATGATGTTCAGAGCACAGACAAGATTCGACTGTGTGTACTGCTCGAATTGGAGAAACATCTTAATTGGTCACAAATGACTTTCAGACATTCATAACAATAGATGCTGAACTCTGAATGCCCTCAGTCGACTTGTACATATTCAGTGTGAGATTATTATCATGGTAATGTGCAAAACACTTTTTACTAAGTTAATCTATGTTGCCAAAAACAGGTGCAAAAATAATCTACTGTGGTTATGCGAACACTTAACTTAGTATATGGCATCTTTGGAAAAATATTGATTATAATCACATTTTATACAATCTTTTTATTTTTTCCTTTTATTTAGTATTTATTAATGCACCTTTGGGTAGGGGTGGGCGATACGGTCAGAATATTAGATCATGAGTTTTTAACAGTTAAATCACGATCACGATTTTTAGATGGATTTGTAACTACTGATTTTTGTAGTATTTTGGAAATTACTGATCAGTACAACCAAGCTATTTCCCTTTGAAAAAACAGTCCTAAAAAAAAAAAAAACAGCTCTATGCGTCTTCCGGATTCTCGTATACCGGCAAATTAACTTCCGGTTTCTATTCACCTGTCAAAGCCGAACAACAAGTTTGAAGTAAATACACTGTAGGTTGAATAAAATATATTTTACTATCCATTTAAAATATTTAAAAATAATAAAGGACACGAGCCAAAAAGACGCATATTAATAATAGTTATTAAACTTATACGGACGGTTTCATCCTGAAAGCAAGCGTCACAGCTATAGGCCAAGTCTGTGCTAATGAATAACTTAAAATCTGAGTGTAACAACAAATTTTAGGTTTATTATGAAATAATATTGATTTGCCGTAAGATGTCTTGCATGAGCGTGAGAGTCAGGAAGTGAAATCATGCCCGAATAATAATTTAGCATTATAAGAAAAGCATTATGATAAAAAGGTGTCGCTGCCTAATTCTTACTTGTTTTCTTTAATAAAAAAACCCTAAATATTTGCAGCTCTTCGGCACAATATCACTGTTTTGTTTTCAGGCTAATTAACCATAGAACAGCAATGGACAGAATGTGCCCTACAGACGATACTACGATCTCTCTGCTTTCGCAGATCGTCAGCACATTCTAATCCTTCACCATCTAATATCGTCATATCGCACACCCCTACCTTTGGGGTTGCCATTAAAGCAATTTTGTTGCATTACACAATGTCAGTAAAGTCCTTGAACAATCCTAATTGTTATGCACCCCCAGGGGAGTATGACGTTAGCCTACACTCGACCCTGCATGCTGGTCCTCCAGCTTCAGGGAGAAGTAGGGGGGTTGGTGGCAGGACTGGCTCTCCGGCCACCAGGAAAAAACACACCGTTCCATTGCATTTCAGCTAGTGTGTTGCTGAGGTGTCACCAGCTGCACTCGGGTTCTCACGCCTGAGGGGGTTTGTCATGTGCTGGCATCTCAGGGGGGCTGGGGGTGAATTAGCACCGGCCCCCGTCGCCTGGCTAACTGACTGAAAGTTCCCCCTTTTGATGTCCCAACCGCCTGTTTTAGGCAACCGACGGTCATGCAAAATAGTCGCAAAAGCACAAATTAGTTGTTCTCCCACACAAAAAAAAAAAAAAAAGAAAACTGTCATGGCACTGCAAACATACATAAACTATTTTGCAATGCTGTAAAACTAAGGGGTCAACCACACCCATGCCACACCAGACACATTTAGCAAAACAAATTCGTGGGTCAAAATTCATTTAAATAAACTAGGAGTGAAACCCTGCAAACCCTGCCACCCCCCCACTCCCCCTCCATTGAAGCACCTGCCCCTCAAAAAGTCTGTGCACGTCACTGCCCAGGGGGTATTCATACTTCCCAATCCTCACGTCATAGTATCTCACAGAGAGAGGCATCAGATAACGAAATCCTAATGGGCCTGCCTCAAAACGGAGACGCTCACCTAGAGAGGTCATACTGCTGCAAGGTCTCCGGGTCCGTCACCAGACACTCCAGGACCTTCTCCGGACAAGCGTACGAGGTGTACCACCTGAAGTTGTACGTGAATGTATCCTCCACCTGTGATTGCCCAGAGAGCATTGTCCAGTAGGAGGCAGCAGCGATTAACAACACTCATTACAAAGCCTACCCTTATCAAAGCTTGATAAACGGTAACCCTATAAAAAAAGCATTACTTTGCCTGGAACTGACCTAGAATATGACTGTCACTGCACTTAGTTTCAGCCTAAGTCAATGTCAGTAGTGTGTAACACTCTGGCTATGACTTGCTTACGTACACATCAACTGGACTTCCCCGACTGCTGGTATCAGGGGGCCTCACCTGGAACTCGGGGCGGCCGACTCCTGCCTGGTGGTCACACAGGAAGGAGATGAGCGCTGAACGGCTCGTGTGCTTCTCGTCATTGTACTGGGAGCCATTCTGGTAGGTCAGCTTGATCATACCATCGTAGTAGGACAACTTGGAGTTAAACTCCCCAAGGCTCCACGCCTTCCCACTGGGGGATGACAAAGAGTGTTACGACCCAAGGCATCGTCACCCCTTTGTTAGCAGGGAAGTGGTTCCTTCCACAGTGGTACTCAGTAGATACATGGGACTCTCATATCCAACTGCATAAGTGGACTGGTGGTCACACAGGAAGGAGATGAGCGCCGAACGGCTCGTGTGCTTTTCGTCATTGTACAGGGAGCCATTCTGATAGGCAAGTTACTTTTCAAAAATGCAGTTTAACGGTTAGAATTGGTGATCCCAGCCCCCAGAGCAGTTTTCTGCCAGGCTTTGGAAAGCCAGGAAGACACACGATTTGCCTGTATTTCTGCACACATTGCAATGAAAGGCACGGCCCATCACAGCCTTGCTCTTCTTATTAGCCTGACATCTGACATCAAGTGAGCCAATATGCAAGTAACTCGCTAAAGGGGAGAACCCCTCACAAAGTGAACAGCGAACTCAGCCACTAATACATGCCGTAAGGAAACACAAAAACTTGCCTTCTGTCTACCTGGCAGGCCCCTGCGTTGTTGGGACAGGATCGGACAGAGACGTTTTGACAGACGTTGAGAAAGTACGTGTATTCCCCGCTGGAGGTGTTGTAGACGTCGCCATGCTTGGTCAAAGGAGAGAGGTCAAAAGAAAACCCTGTAGGGAGGGGCATATTATTAACCTTCCACTGTGGTCACATCAGAAAATAATGTAAATAAACCTTATGATGCCCTCTGCTGGTAGCCCAATACATCTGCGACCCCACCTGGCAGAAGATTCCACATCTCAGGAGACGACATGCACACCTCTGAGAGCAGCACCAACGCATGGCCACTGCGGTCACATGACCTACCGGCCTGGGGATCCGACACCCTACAGCTGTCACCCTCGGCCTTGGACAGGACGCAGGCGGTGGCCGTTTGCCACTCAAACTCGTACTGACAGCCATCTGCGGACACACTACGCAGCTGGGGGGGGCTCTCCAGGTCACCTGCGAGCAAAGGGTAGCGATATGGGTAAGAGAGGCAACGGGCATGGGACATGACCAGCAATGTGACAACAGGCAGACATGGAAGGAGAGCGATAATGACAGACACACAGAGACACAGACAGAGACAGAGACACAGAGACACAGAGACACACACACAGAGACACAGAGACACAGACACACACACACACAGACACACACACACACAGACACACACACACACAGACACACACACACACAGACACACAGACAGAGAAAGCCTTACAGGAGAACAGTGTTTAATGTAAAATGTCTCACCGGGTTTGCAGAGCAGTATAATGGTGCTCCTTATCCGCCTTTGCCCGGCACAGCGGTCGCCCTCGGTATACACCAGATAGATACTCTTACCCTTCTTTTGGGGGGCAGAGAGGAATTTGCCCAAACTGGTAGTCTTATTTTTTCCTGGGGGAATTTAAAAAAAAAAAATAAATAAATAAAAATCTTCAAACATAATACTCCGCTGTACATGCACTGGCACACATGCGCAAACTTCAGTTCCAGTAGATTTTATGCCGGTTTGATTTTGAGATACACAGTTTGGGAAACAGCAGCTAGAGAGAACAGTGGGTAATGGGGTAAAAACTCTCGTTACTGGTGACCCACTGGACGCTCAGGCTAGCAGTAATTAGTACTGTAAGAAGGCTCCCGACAGGCGAATGCTACAGGATTGCTTTGGAGAAAATCATTTATTCAGCGAATAAATGTGGTGCAAATGTGACGTATATTTGTGATACATACAAATGTGAAGAGACATTCGTATGAGATACTTTCTGAGATACTTTCACCAGCTGCTAAAAAGGGAAGCTTACCAAAGGAGCAGATGGCAGCATCCTCAGGACACGTGCTTGCTGCCCCCTGCTGGAGGACCCGGTGACACACGTTGATGTAGAATCGCCTCCCGTCAGACTCGGGGACACCACTCTCGACAGCCTCCCAGTTCTGGACCCCCACGGACTCTGAAACAGGAGGTGACATGAGGCAGTAGCCAAGGCCACCGTGGGAATGTGACCCACCGCGGTGACGCATATCGCCACACAAAGGCAAAACATAGCAACTCCATAATGGGCCGAAATCGAGGTACCGACTGAAATTGTTTTTTTTTCTCTAGACATCTCTTAGTTTAGCTTTGCTTGGTATTGGGGAAAAAAACTATCATTTATCTACCTACTGCATATATGGGCGGGCAGCCAAAAAAAAAACCTGAATCGTTTTCCTCAGTTTCATTGTCAGCATACTTACTGTGATCTGCCTTTATAGGGCACGATAAACTGAAGCACATTTATTTTCTAAATAAAATTAAGCATATAAAGATCAAAAGAATAATGAAACTGAGACACACCACAATTCACTTTTGGTTACTGTACCCGCCCAGCATGGACGAAACACAGGATCAACGATTAAGCGAATGTGTCACGGATGCGAAGCTTCAAAGCAACATGGGCGCCCTGCTTAGTGCCATTGGAAAGCTCAGCTCACCCGTGGAGCGCGTGAGATGGGACAGGTCGTAGTGCTCCTTGCCGTCAGAGACTGAGCAAAGGAGGTCTTCTTTTTCCTTGACGCACGCATACGCCGTCTGCCAGTTGAAGTAGTACGTGCAGTCGCTCTCCCCCGTGAACACTGGTGATCCTCTACCGTCGTTTCCTACGGGATGCACCGAGACCAATCAGAATCATTAATGACCTGCCCACACTTACATTATATAGCTTTATATTACGTACGTATGGTCCCCTGTATCTGCCGGGGTGCCCATGCCCCTAGCGAGCCCCTGCCCACACTTACATTATATAGCTTTATATTATGTACGTATGGTCCCCTGTATCTGCCGGGGTATCCATGGTCCCCTGTATCTGCCGGGGTACCCATGCCCCTAGTGAGCCCCTGCCCACACTTACATTATATAGCTTTATATTACGTACCCATGGTCCCCCGTACCTGCCGGGGTACCCATGCCGCTAGTGAGCCCCTGCCCACACTTACATTATATAGCTTTATATTACGTATGCATGGTCCCCCATATCTGCCGTGGTACCCATGGTCCCCCGTACCTGCCGTGGTACCCATGGTCCCCCGTACCTGCCGTGGTACCCATGGTCCCCCGTACCTGCCGGGGTACCCCTGGTCCCCCGTACCTGCCGGGGTACCCCTGGTCCCCCGTACCTGCCGGGGTACCCATGCCCCTAGCGAGCCCCTGCCCTCCCACCTGCTGTTTTGTTGCACTCAAAGTTGATGATGGTCATTCGCTGGAAGCCGGAGCTGCAGGTACTGCCCTCGGGGTATATCAGGGTTAGATCCCCATCCGAGTACCTGCCACACGACAGGACAAGGTTCAGCTTTCGCACTTATGTTCACCACGTAAAAGGCAGCATAAAGACAGAGGAACCGAGGCTTCGTCGCACCTGAGCGTCTGATTCTGGTAGGTCCCGGCCACCTTGACCACACTCTCAGAGTCCTTGACCTGACATGCTGACACGTAGCTCTTCAGACCGGAGCAGCCGTCGGCCTTCACGTCCCCACACACGTTCAGATAATACGTGTAGCCGCCCGACGTCGCATAGTACTGCGGGCCGGAACCTGAATGACCAAAATATTCACATGGGAGGTTAAGGGCTTTGCTCTTGATGTCACTCAGCCGACCCAGGCATCTGGACCAGCTTCTGATCGCAGTCCTGACCCGCTGAGAACCGAGACGTACCGGCCAGATGGGCCAGCTAGCATCCCGCTAACGTTATTACGGTTTATGGTTAGGTGGGCGCACAAAGATGATGGGATGGGTGGGGACCTGCCGGCCGCACTCACTCGAGAGTGTCAGAGGGCTCAGGTCGATGGAGATGTCGTGCTGCTCGCTGGTCAGTCTGCAGCTGTGACTCTCCAGGTAGTCCCTGTGGCAGGCGTACTCCGTCACCCACTCCACCTCGTACCTGCAATTGGTCCTCGCTGTCAGCCTGGGGTTCGTGGCCTGCGGGGAGTGGAAGGCTGAACAGTCACATGACACAGCCAGAGAGACACGCGGAGGTGGGAGGGAACCAGGGGGATTACCGTTATATTACTCTGCTTACTGTAAAATGAAATAAGCCAAAAAAAAAAATGCACAACTAAATTATGACTATAAAACACTACTTCCAAAACCAACTGGAAATAAAAGCTAATACTTCCAAATACTTCATTAACATTTTTAAAATACCATTAAGTAATTATTTATCTTTAATTACCATTAATACTGGCTGGAACATGTTTTGCCCATTTTGAGCACGTGTGCTGTGTATTCATTTTGGATCCGACACAAAAAAGTACTTTCAAACTTTCAATCAATCCCAAATAAATAAAATGACTAAAACTTCAACTGAAACTAAAACACATAAACACTAAACAGAAATAATATATATTAAAGGAAAAACTAATAAGATCACACAGAAAACTAAAACTAAACTGGATTTCAAATAAAAATTGAAAATAAAAAGCAATAAAAACCCAGTAAGACAATGAGACTGGAGGAGGTCACTGCTACCTCTTGCCTCTGCGAGGGACAGACGAAGGTGATGGTGACGGCAGGTCTGTGCTCTCCGCAGAAGTCGGGCTTGACGGTGTCGGACCATTCGTATTGCAGCCTTAGCCTGGGGGTGACAGGGCCAGGATGTGAGCGGGGAGGTTAGCATGGTGCCGCCCGCAGGCCTGCCCTGACCCGGCTCTGCTCCACGCGCCCACCTGTCACTGGAAACCAGTGCCAGTGGCTGCCCGGGACTGCCAACTCCAAAGGTGGCATTTCCCACATCCAGGCAGGCTGCGGCCTTTTCCGGACAAGGTCTTCCCACTCGGGCTGTAGGGGGAAGACAGAGGGCGCCTTATAAAATGACAAAACGTGTGCACCCCTCTGGAAGAGGAAGAAAAATCCAGCACAAGCCAGAAGCTGCATTAGTGACTAAGGGCGCGGCTGTCGCACTCACCCGATTTCTAAACATAGATTTCTCACCAACTGGCAGATACTTCTGCAGCTAAATCATCCTACGTTTAAATTAGACTGATCACCCTTTACAGTAAAATACTGGCCCATGTAACAGCCACCAAAATTCTTATTAAGCCAAAGGGATAATCTCATGGAGGGAATGCTGCTTCATCCAATGCAACATTAAATACACCATCGCTTTAGTTTCTGAGACTTAAACGTTTATTTACATGGAGACATTGCCACCATATAAATTCCATCCCTGGGACGTGTCGCTCAGCTGACTGGCCTAGGATGCACTTTCAAGTTACTCCGCAAGTTCACCCCCACTGCTGCTAAATGTAAACCATTATTCAAGGTAAATGTAAACGATTTTTATAATGACGGATGAAAAGGCAGCTTTTTATAACACCCATAAACACTTTATTGATGGGAACCTTTGCAGCAGCAGTAGTACGGATGAACTTGAACGTTACGGGGAGTAACTTGAAACGGTATCATTGGCAAAAGAGCATGTGACAGGGGCATGGACGTGGAAGGTGGGTGCAGGGTGGTGACCCCCCCATCTGAATTAACATTTACGGTATGTCTCAGAAACCAAAGCAGCACAAATGAAAGTTTCAACAGCACAAACAATAGAGACCAGTTTGGTTAAAATCTGAAACATGGGGGCTGCACAGGGACAATAAATACCCATAAACATTGGCAATTGGGCCCGTTATCAAATTATTAATATCAAAACAATTACAGCTGCAAAATGCTCATTTGAGAACATTGAGTTGACAACCTACACAGGTGGCAAACTATGGGGAAGAAGGGCCAGACAGACGTGTGAAACAGCACCTGTGTTTGTGAGGGTGAAAGATTAACAAATAATCCACACAGTGCTGTTAAATTTCATATAATCAAATAACTGCAAAAGGCCACACAATTATCGGCATAACAGAAGACTGCTGATTGATTTTATTAAGATTCCAGTAACTATTTGAACAGCATCCCCTCCACCCCCCATTTTTGGTGAAGCCCGCAGTGCAGCTGGTGGAAAGAGCATTGTTTGCACACGGTCTCTGTCGGCTGAAAACCCCAGACAAAGGCCTGACTCAGATAGAGAGGGGCGCCTTAAGGTGGCACGGGGGGTGGGAACTTACTGATGCTCCGGCAGATGTTGATGTACAAGTCGGAGCTCTCGTCAGAGTCGTCCACCAGGTAGCCGCCGGTGAGCTTGATGAGGGGACTGAGGTCGTGTTTTTTCCCATCAGCGTCAAAGACGTAGCAAGGGACCTGGGCAGCATGGAAAGCAGACAGTTACAAAGAAACTATGTCAGCTATGAAGGCAGATGGAGCCACCTTAAAATTTGGCTTATCAGTTTATAAAACCAATGATATATGGAATATGTTGGTGTGTCAACAGCGACCATTAATCAGTTAACTTATCACTTTCACTTATTTTCCCGGGAAATGAAAGCAATGAGGGTTCTCTCAAGAATAACAGACTAATACATATCTCCACGTTACAATATATATAACACGATTATTTAAAGCATCCTGACACATAATACTCATACAGTATGGAAACACTTTCAAAATGCGTCAATATTTTCCACTGAGATAAGAGTGACACTTCTAAAGAATGGTGAGGGTCGCGGTTAGTGCTCCCCCCCCTTCTGCACACCCACCCCGCCATACCGACGCACCCCCAGGCTGCGAGCTTTCCGACGAAAGCGGAAATCCGCTCACCTCTCCGTGGGGCTTGAAAGTTCCTCTCTTGCAGGCCACGTAAGTCCTCCACTCAAAGTAGTGCACGCATTCGGACACAGTGACAAACTCCGGGGTGCCCTGCGAGGAATCCGAAAGTTCACAGCACTGATGTTAAGCACTGCCCAAAAGAGAGTGCTACTGAACCCACAACAGAAATGATACATATTTAAAGGCTATATATCCTACACGATTTAATATCACGATATGGGTTCCTGACATGGAACTCCCTGCTTCTCCATTGATCCGTGGACGGACTTTACCTGCACTAAGCACTAAAAGTAGAACTGGTTTATTATTACTCAGTGTGACAATTAATGATATTTGTGTCCCATGTGTCATCCTCGCTGAGGAATTCCGGTTTCTCAGAAAATGCAACTGATGTGTCAGACCTGACTGATTTTACACCTAGCAAAAACACAAACTTAACTGTCTCCCTGGTGTACAAATAAAGCCCCAGGGTAACAACCCATTACATTTACATTCACGCCTATGAATGCAGCACACATTTGTCCAAAGTATTAAACAGCACCATGACAGCCTTAATGGGTGCAGTTTGCCGTCTCCAAGCGGCGCAAAGTACAGCCAAATGGCCTGGAAAAAAAACGCTGCTCTGCAGTAACGCCAGCCGGTTATAAACAAAAGGAGATAAAATGCAGGGTCACCGTGTTTTTGCGCCATTGGCCAATCGGCGCTTGTTTGCTTAACACTGTTTCCTGCTGGTGTAAGAGAGAGAAAGCTTAACCCAGGCCGGGTTAGCTTTTATCCAAGGGTTTATATATATTTCGCACATTCATCGAGCTGGATGCTTCAACAAGTAAGAACCCTTGCAAGAGTACAGGAGTGGGGCGCAGATGAGAACCAGAACGCTTCGGTTCTGTCAGTAGTCCGACAGGCTGTAATTAATCAGGATTTTTCACCTGTACAAAATTTTAAAACTTAGCCCCAGAAAGAAAATTAAACCTATAAATTCTACAAATATTTTTTCTTTTTAAAAACTTTTAAATGTATAGTACTGTGCAAAAGTCTTATGCAGTCAAAATTAATGTTTAAATGATTTTCGTGTTGGTATTGTGTCAACATGCATCAGCTTCGCCATTTCAAAGACCACAGTATCTACAGCAACCATCCAACACACAGTTATTTTTTGACGGCTAGCATGCCATGTTTGGCTAATAAATAGCCAAGAGTTATTTAACTAATTCAATTATAATATAATAAGCATTTTCTTTGACTGTTTAAGACTTTTGCACAGTAGTGTAAATCAGCTCTTGAAACAGGCACCTAGAAAATCCGTCACAGACAGAACCCGACCAATCCTACACAAGATCTGAGCTGCTTAGATACACAAATACAGGAGCCCCGAGACAGAGGGAGAGAGATTCCACCCTAGTGTGAGTCTGCTTCTTTGCCATTATACTGGAAACAGCCATTTAAGGCACATACAGCCACAGCAGTTCAACTTCAGAGCCGCAGCTGCTGACCGGAAAAAAAACGACAGCGCTGACGTAGGGGACCGGGCGAGAAGTGGCCCAAAGAGAGGAGAGCCGAGGACAGCTCACCAGCGTCTTTCCGCACTGGAAGCTGATGCTGCTCCGAACATTCTGCTTGCCGCCGGGGCATTTCCGGGAGGTGCCAAAATCCAGGACTTTCTCAGACAAGTTTCGATTGGACAGCTCGCCTGTGGGTTACAGGGACAGGGACGTGAGAATCAACTCAGACATTCACTCAGCGGACACACATGACCAATTACAGGAATGCCAATGTTGGAATACAGGAAGGACCATGGTCCCGTTTAGAATGAAATCATACTATAATGATAAAATACAGCAAGTATGACTGCACAGGAGGCTCAAGGTTGGGCAGTAAAATCCCCTTCCTCATGTGGAGCATGTTCTGCACGCTCTCCCCGTGCCACCTGAGCTCCCACCTAGCACTGGCCCAGTTTCCTCCTGCACTCCGGACACTAACTGGCATCTGAGAAACACCCACTGAATCACTCCCACTGCAGGGTGAAGCACAGCCTTGTGCCCGATGCTACCTGGGATTGGCTCCAAGCCCCACCTGAGACCCTGACCAGTATAAGCGCTAATTAGATGGATGGAAATATACACTTACTATGTTTGTATTTATATATAAAATTTGCTACAATGAAGAATACAAAATTATACGGGAGAGAAAAGGTGATTTAGTCCTCCTCCGACTTCTCTGTCAGTAAACCAGCCAGAAAAATGCAGATTTTTCAAAAAATCATAAATAAATAAATGTCATGATAAGTCAATAAGCTTCCCTCCAATGCAAACAGGCAATGTGACCCATAGATGCCCCCAGGCCTGCTCTCACTGCCCGGCTTAGTCTGGGAGGGTCAGCAGCTCAGGACAGCCTCCCCCTTCGAAGGCCAGAGAGCGGCATGGGAAACTGGCTAAAAGTCTCACCCCTGTCTTTTCCGAGAAAGCCAGGCTATCGGAATGGTAAGGCCAGGAACCAGCAGAACGAGTTTCATACTGTTAAGTCTATACAGCTGTATTTGAGACACTTACCAATTCATTTGGCATGATGGGTAATAAAATTCTGCAATCTTTTTAAAATAACTCTTCTAATTCTCAAATGCATTACCATGGAAAAACTCAAATGGTAATAGAAGTGCAACCATATAATATACACAATATAATAGAAAAGCAGATTGGCTCATTAACCAATAAAAAAAAATTCACACAAAAAACCCTTCTTCCTGAAATCCGGTTGGGGGGATCAGCCAGAAATTGTTCGGCTGACGAGGAATTAGTTTGGCTGAGACGAGAAATTCATTCGGCTGACCAGAAGCAAGGACTACAAAAGGCTGGAGAAATTCTAGGAAATTTATGCAGATTTCAAAGGCTATCCACAAGCAGCAATTACAGAAAGGCTCCCCTCACCACACTGCTGGCTGATAAGGCAGCAATAATGTGCAGTTCCCCGCTGACCTTTGAGGAACAGGCTTTTATCTTCTCACAGATGTCCAGCACAGACAACACAGGCAAAGCCTGGCTGCTTAAGGCATCTGCGTGATCCAACTTCCTAACCCCACCCCAAATATCATTCCCAGATGCCAGAAGCGATCAATTCAGCCGCCAGCCAAAGAGAGATCATCCCACAGTGACCACTTGCTTCTGGGAAAAGGAATTCATGCTATATGCTGGGGGCCTATTCAGTCTGCCACAGGTAAGTTCTAAAAAGACATTAAGGAGGAACATTTATGATGGAAAGTTTGAATCCTTCAAAATCCACCTAGTGCTATCAATAGTATGGAACTGTAACTAGAGTAGCATGTGGTCTAATCAGAAAGCCAGACATTCACTGCGAGTGGGTGAGAGGAAACGAGACACATGACACAACAGGAACAGTTCGCTTGGCCTGAAATATCCACTTCTGAAACACAAAACAAAACCAGAGACAAACTTGCATAACTCGAAGAACTAGATACCACTATCATGGCGTTCAACAGAGATCAATGGCTAACGCCTCATTTCTGTCTTATCGCACAGGGTTTTGACCAATCTGCCAGGACTTAGCCATAATGCAACCAGGCTCAATAGAGAGACATGGCATTATTCAAGAGCCTGGCAGTGTGAACTGAAATGGAACACACCTTGTTTACAGCTTTAACTGAAGAGAACACAAAAACCATCAGCAGAGGAGCTACATTAGATATGATACAGAAACAATCACATCAACATGCCCTGAACACTTCAGGAAAGGCCCAGCACAGCTACATGCTATTTGATGCACTCGAACAAACCCACATATGTACTTCTTATGAAGAACTATAAAAAAATTATAATAAAAATTACAAGCAAGCAAGGCTGATTCTAGGGTCACAAGATATGTGGGGCTTAGCCCAGAAAATATGCACAATATGCATAATAACTTGGTGATGGAGTTTGTGAAAGTGACTAGAAAGAAAAACAAAAACAAAAAAAAGAACAGGACCTTTGCCAAAACATTTGGGCTACAGCACTGTAAGTCCCCTGAAGTGGCCCATGGAACTAAGTATGATGGAAGGGATAAAATTAAGAACAGCACAATTAAAATAGACCGAAACTTGTTTTCCCAATATACTCAAGTACATGGTTGTATAATTTTCAAAGAAGAGCCTAAAGTTCTTTAAAGACTGCAACTGTGTCATGTACCCAGTGTCCAAGCTGGCCATCCTCAGATCCCATGTTTCATGTAACACACTATGCACAAAAGCCCTGTAAACGTCAGTCTTGCCCAGTCCATTACTGGGAGTTACTAAAACCATTCATTGGCTCCCCTTCCCCCTAAACTCCGTAACTGGTTCAGTCTGTAATGGGGCAAGCCAGCATTTGGAGTTTTTTTTAATACTGGGAGCTGGTATGCAGAATAGCGGAAATGTGCCGACAATGTGCAGCTAAGAGTGTGGTAATGCAAACGCACAACATGCCCGCTAGACACACCATGAGCAACTACACCACAGGCAACATTTAGCAAGAAGCGCGGGCCTTCACAGAGAGCCATGTCACGGCTTTGACAACCCAGCAAGTCTCACCTCCGCCCATACTGTATGTATCCTTGAGCAAGCCCACCCCCCAGGCCCGGACTCACCCACAGACTGGTACTTATTTCTGGCGAGATCATGGGCACAGACACTGCTACCGTCTCCGCATTCTGTGCGATTTTGTGAGCTGCAGAGCCTCAGGGTGTATCTCACATTGTTGTCCTGGTCTATGGCCTCCCAATTGTAGCTGTAAAAAAAAAAAACAGTGTTTCTAAATGTGGTCAGAACGAGTGACAAGGAACTAGAACTTTGGAACAAGGAACTTTGCAAGACAAGAGCATATAGTTCCCCCCCAAAACAACTGCAAATAAAATTATTTTATATTTAGCAATAAATATATTTTCCAGCGAGGGCCAATATCACATTCACACATAACAGTGGACATGCTCGTATACGACACGTGGTTTGTTGTACAACAGAAGCTATTTTAGCTTTGACAGCATGGAGGCGATCAGGCAAACCTCCGTCTCCCTTCTAAAGCGAGTCCTTCGGCTAGTGACACCGAGCCAAAGCTGCCGGCGGCGTGAGAGCCGTCCTGGTAAGCGCTTACACACAGAGCAGCCACTTTCGGACCTGTCTGTTTGCAGCAACGGCTAATGCAGGTTAGGAACTTTTAAACGTTTCGCTGACATTGTATGTTTTACATCCCGTTCCAGTGTAAATAAAAAAAAATGCGATATGGGGGAAATCGAAATTAGGCGCCAGCCTCTGCACAGGGAAGCGACGTCCGGACACACGGTGACAGGCGAGCCTGTGGGTGCCAATAATAATAATACTAATACTAATACCAATAATACTACTACTACTAATAATAATACTAATACTAATACCAATAATACTACTACTACTAATAATAATACTAATACTAATACCAATAATACTACTACTACTAATAATAATACTAATACTAACGATAATAATAATAATGCAGTAGCGGGGAGTGAGACACAGGAGGAGCCGCTAGGACGGCTCCGGGCTCCGGCCGCACGAACGGTGGCCCTGCCTGCCCGCCCGCCCGCTCGCTGCCTAACAGCGGCCCGACTTTACCTCAGCTTTGCAGCAAGACGGCGAGCGTAACTAGCATGAGGGCAGCGACCGAGAGGCCCGAGGGAGCCGGCGGCTCGCGTTCCCCGCGGCGCCCAAAGGCAGCGGGTCCGAGCCGCAGCCCCGCAGCCCGTTAGCGCGCTAGCCCGCTAGCTTACCCGCACAGCTGCTGGTACCACGGGCCGTCCCCGTCCCCAGCCGCGCCGGCCAGCAGCGTCAGCAGCGTTACTACCGCGGGCAGCACTCGGCCGGCCGCCCTCCGCACAGACCCGCGCCGCGAACCCATGGCCTCCCGCTCCGGCGTCACAGCGACTCGCCCGACATGATGCAGCAAGTCCGCCTGGGCCGGGAACTGCGCCGCGCGTCACGTGACGCGGAAGTCACGTGACGCGCGGGTCACATGACGCCCGGGTCACGTGACGCGCGCCTCACATGCCCTGCGCCACGTTTCGTGACTATATGGTGTCATAAAACAAGAAAAAAAAAGATCCCCGCTTGAAGATAGCGGTCAGGGTTTTAAATAGGTCACATGCCGAAGCTGCTATTGAAAGTTTTCCGAACGGTCAATATAGCGGAGTTGCAAGTCAGGCTGCACATGACACAGTTTAATGACTATTAAGCAATAGCTGTTTTCTGTCGTTCAAGCCAGATTAGACAGAGATAATCGGGAACTGTTTTAGGCATTAAACTAAGGCCTCAAATTAAATTATCTGTCGGGTGCGGTTTGAATAATCGGTGTGCTTTAAGCTATGCCTATAGTGTATTAATCGGCAAAAGTAATGGCATGCAATTTCCAAGCACAAAGTGCGAATTTCATTTCAGTGTAGGCTATTTTACTTCACTTTATTAGGTTAAAGTGGAGGTTCTTTATCTTCCACCAGCAATTATCATCAATCAGCAATCATCACTGTCCAGTGGAGGTCAGCTGGAACATTTAGTAAGAGCAGGTTCACTGGCTTAGGTTAGCTTCAGGACCAATGCACTTTTGACGCTTCTCCCTATAGATGGCGCTGGTGGCTATCGATGCGCGGCCGCCTCTGCCCCGTATTCGTCACCGAAGCCCGGCCCCTCCATTCGGAGGAACCAGAACGTCTGGTTCATCCAAAGATGGCCACGGCGACGATGGTGGGGACTGGCAGCGGCGGCCACGGAATGGAGGAGAAGAAGTTCGAGTACTTCTCCTCCATCAACTCGATGGCGCGGAAGATCATGCAGGAGAGGGAGAAGATCCGGCTGAATCACGGCGAGAACTGGGAGAAGATGACGCCGGGCGAGCAGGAGCTGGCCATCGATAACGGCATGATGGACCCCCAGATCCGGGCTCGCTATGCCATCCATAGGGTAGAACGGGAGGAGGTGGTGTGTTACCCCAAATTACTCGTGCAGACGGGGCAGAAGGTGGTGCACTTCGGGGAGGAGGTGAGAAGGTCGCATGCTGTGCTGTGATCGCGTCTTCCGGGGTTTGGGGAGCCGTGGGTTAGGGCTCCTGGGCTCTTTGGAGAAGCAGCGCCCTATGCCCTTCCACACTGTCTCAGTGTCAGACTGCTGGGTGGCGCAGGAGCCATTTTCGGCACATTTTTTGAATTCCAGATGACACGTAGTTGAAAGCCTGTTTCTAGGATCGCATTTCCGTGTCCCATGAAGAAAACACTGCAAATTATATGCTCAGCACAAGCTAGCAAAGGCAGACGGGGGGTATGAGGAGCAGAGAGAAATGCCGGCTTGCGGGCTGCATGACCATAGCAAGTGTCAGATGCGCGGCACTGACACCTCTGCAGCACACTATTGCATTGCGATATTAACATTAACTCAAGAAACATTTAATCTAAATTGATAGTTCTCGTGTCCCTTTACTGAAGCAGTACTTCCAAATGCAGTGTGGCGTGTTTGCCGGCTTGTCGGAGTTGGCTAGGTATGGACAGTTTTGACGCAAGGAACAACTAATTCCTGCGCAGTTGAAAGTGCTTCGGGCATATTATTGATACTCGTTTGAAATGACTGTGTTTCTTCAAAGGACATAACTTGGCAGGATGAACACTCATCACCGTTTTCTTGGGAAACTAAGGTAGGTGTGTACGGGCATGTGGGTTTAATTTGCGGGTGATTAGCTGAACTTCTATTAGGGAGGAATCATAATTGGTCAGGAAATGGAATAAATAGGTCAAATTACAACGTGACTTTGCATGAGTTACCTATAGAGGATTTGTCTGTTTTTATTCAATGGGGTTTGAATAAAACGGTATGATGTAGATTCAGGTTGTCCTGCAGTGGACTCTCTTTCTGCACATTATGCATGGCAGCCTTGTGCTCTGTTTGCCTTTGGGAAAAGTGACTAGTATAAGTGGTTAGAAGAGGGACAGATTCATTAAGATTGTCATTTGCCAGTGGAAACCTGACAAAGGTTCCTCGCACTGTTACATTTGCAGTCACATAAAATGCACAATCGCAATACACTGCACAATATCAAAAAATAGTTTTGTGCACTATATTGTGTTGTTGATGTGACACTTATTTGTGTAGCACCTTAGGGGGCCCAAGGGAAATATTTCAATGCACTCTGTACTTATACATGGATGTGTTGACAAAGACCTCTTGAGGCTCAAGTTGTCCTTAACACAAACATGTCTTCTTGGCCATCAGAGTCAGCTGGATTTCAGTCTTACATCTGCCCCGGCTATAGAGCAAGGCAGTACCTCATCCCAGGGAGAAATCAAGACTAACAAGGTCCCACAAGCCAACCAGGTGACCAAAGTGTCTCAGATCAGCAAGCTGTCCAACAGCGAGGCGCCATGCCTGGGCAGAAAGGAGGAGGAATCGTCCTTCTGGAAGATCAGCGCTGAGAGGTCCAGGCTGGAGGGCGAGCAAGCCCACTTCCATTCTCTGACGCCTAGCCAGATCAAGTCGATGGAGAAAGGGGAGAAGCCGCTGCCCTCCTACTTACGGCAGGAGCCCCCCCCGCGGGAGGTGGAGGAGCAGCCGAGGGCGGCCAAGCCGCGGGCCCCCAGACCCCCAGCTCCCCCCCCACCGGCGGCGATTAGCGTGACCCCAACCCCCATCAACGTGTCGTCCACAGTGGCGGGCTGGGAACGGGCCCAGAGCACCCTCCCATCCGTCGGCAGCCTTGACGAGGTGTTCACTCCGGGGCCTGCTGCCAAGCCGGCGACCCCCCGGGGGGCAGAGAAAGCCGACTCTCCCCCCACCGCTAGTGCCGTGACCAGCTTCTCGCAGGTGAGGCTTTCCCTTCTCGTCCCGCAGAACTGCCACGCCCAGCCCGCGGCTGGTAGTGGGACATGCTGAAATGCTGCTTAGATCTGTGCCTTCAGCTTTTTCAGTGGTTTTTCATAATTACACTGTACGACTGAAATGGGAATTTACTCTTTCTACCTGCGGTCCATGGCTCCCAGCTGGAAACTTCACTCATTTCCCAGAGGGAATTCTGCGCTCTCTCTCTCAGCAGCAAGCAAACGATTAATTAGGCCCCTCTTTGCAACCCTCGTGTAAATGTCACAGTATGGGAAGGCTTTTTAAGATAAGCCCCACACAATAGTGTAACATCAGGAATACAGATGGAAGTCGCTGAAGAAGCTGGCAGCTGCGGAGTGCATGGATCCAAACTGGAAACATACTGATATGTTTCCTCAAATCCTACAGAAGCATGTAACATTTTTCAGAAAATCAGATGTGCTTGTAAAACAAATTCCTTTGGGTACGTGGGAAGGCATTAGGCAGAAATAATTTCTTTATTTTTGGCGTAATTCCCAAACCCGGTCTATTTAGGGCCCTTGTGTTCTACTGGTCTGTTTAGCATGGTGCTAAATTCCCAACGGACATTCAGACCCAATTCCGAATCGGCTTGCTTTATCTCACAAACTGGCACAGGAACATTTGAGAAATGTCCCCGTTGAGCTAATCCTAATACTGTTTCCCTGGTTTTGTCTCTATCTGTGCAGTTTAATACAAGCAGTAGCATTCTGAAGACCGGCTTTGACTTCCTGGACAACTGGTAAAAACTGAGTATGGAACTCCAAACCCCCCCCTCCCCCTCCCGACCGTCGCCTGGACCATTTCTCCTTCCTCTTACCCTTTCCTGCCCCCCGC
>JAODKM010000038.1:5330658-5368773 GCA_026780845.1 Petrocephalus sullivani
TCCCGCCTTGCTGTAGTCCGGCATGTGTATTCATCTTCTGGTTTTTTTTTTTGTTTTGTTTTTTTTTTTTTTTTTTGTTAAACAATCTGTGGCGTGTTCTAAAACGAAAGGATTTCCCCAAAATTTTTTTCCCTAAATTTCGCGGTGGCCCCCCCCCCCCGCAATAGATAAAGCATATCTCAGTACACATTGCAAACTCTATAAGCAGTCTTGGACACGGGCAACTGTTAGGAAAATTAAGGAACAACTGACACTGACAAAACATCCCTGTTGTTACATACAGTACATTATTATGACCTTCTACTAGTGTTAAGCCTTTATAATGTGCATTTATACAAACACTAAGATTGATACACTAAGGTAAAGTAGCATGTTTTTAGAAGCTGTTCATAATCTTTGAAATATGTATGCCCTGCAATTTTACATGATTATAGTATAACGAAGCTTTTTAGAATGGACTTTAACGCCACCGTTTTCCCTGTGTGGTCCGGAGATAGCATTTTGCTGATTGTTTTGAAAATCATTAATGCTATGCAAATAAATGAGAAGCTGCGGACTGTTTGTGTTTTTGGGAGAAAAGTGTTTTTGTTTTGTAGTAACTAATGTGGTCCACAAAGTGGCAGCACCGGGCAGATTAATAACCGGATTGGAGCAGGAATAAAGGGATGACTGTGAAGACTGATCGGTTTAACATAAACAGTAAATTCTGAAGAAATATTTATACAAAATCCACTCCAGTTATTAGGACCAAAACAAAGAAGTCTTTCAGCAGGAGCTTTCTTCCTTGGACTAATTTCTCTTTAAGATTAAAGGACACTGTTCAAAACTCTGAATCCTATGCTAGATGTGTATAAATCCTTGCTTCAGATATACACATCAAACGTTTTAGACTAGGTATGTCACCATATGTTTTATACAACACAATCTATTTTATTAGGAAAAACAGGCGCATTGTTTGTGATATATTACTGCATTATACAGAAAACTATTTATACCAGGAAATCCAGAGCTTTTATGCATGGATTTAATGGTCTTTATGTGGACACAGTAACACACACAGTACTCCACTGAATCCATAATTGTGCCTCGTAGTTATATAACATATCTTGACCCTAAGAGGTGTTAAAACCACACCCATGAACGCTAATGCAGGCCCAAAACCTGAAAGTCACTGGAAAGTATGATTCCCTGTTTTTTTTTTTTTAAACTGGAATGCCTCCCACTGGCAGCGATGGCGGGGCCGGGAATGTGCGCCTCCAGCTTCCCCACAGCTGAGCGCCGTTTTCCAGGCCGCTCGGCCGGCCCGCCAGCCATTTGCTCACAAGCACTAGCGTCGGGCGAGACGGCCGGGGGCCGAAACAAACAGGAGGCGAGCGCGCGGCGGGCAGCCCCTGTGAGAGGACACAAAGCGTGGAAGCAGGAGCCAGAAGAGGGACGGAGGGAAAAAAAGGGAAAAAAAACCACACAATGAAGCTTCCTGTTGTTGGTGAGGCCCTGTCTGGATGAGGCAGTCGCACAGCGCCAGGGAAGAGGGAGCGAGCTCGGGACACGCCGGAGCCGTAAGTAGCAGAAGAGACGGAGGAGCGTTTCGGGGGAAAATGGGTAAAGCTGTGCTGCTGGTGACGGCACTGTGCCTGTGCACGCTGTGCCTGGGCGACACGGGCAATGACAGCCTGGAAAACGACAGCGGGATCGACACTCCCAAGACGGACACCATTCCTCAGGTTGGCAGTAGGTTTCTTGTAGAATACTGCGATGTGAAAAGCGACCACTTAGGGTGAAAACATGTGTACCTCGTTAATTAAAGCATTTAAAGAATTTCCTGAAACTGTTTTTGGATGTGGTACAAAACTCCAAGTAACATTAGCACTAGTAATGGTGCAACTCAGATTCTAATTCTAGTAACGCACCATCATTGTCACTAATACTCGCAGCGGTAGTGGTGCAGTCACCAGTGATTCACTGTGAAATCTGCTTTGTTTCATGACAAGAGAACCCCAGACGAAGAGACATATTGTGGAGTGTTTTTCAGACTGAGGTATCAGCACACTCACCTCTCCTCCTTCAGGCTGAAGACAAAAAACCTGCACATGGTCAGGAAGCTGAGCGCGGACAGGGCGGTGAGGACGGGACCGGAGGTCCTGACGACCCAGAGCCGACCTCCCCCCTCTCAGACTTTGAAAACTCATACAACTATGTCTGTGGGTCTCCGTCTCTGCTAGAAACTCGCCGTTTTCTGACGCGACCCGGGCCTCCCGGTGGGTGCAAACGCCTGTTTTCTCTCGCACGCCGGCGACAGTGTCCCGCCTGCACTCGATGGACCAGGCCATTCACAAGCTGAACGTGGGGCACTACACGCTGGACGTGAAACTGGTGCAGCTGCTGGACAGGCTCTCCCGACTGGACGCCAAGATCGGGGAGATGGACGACGAGATCCAGCAGGTGCTCGCTCTCGCCAAGGAGAACCGCAAGGAGATCGGACAGCTGGAAGGTGAGCAGTGCCACACTCCCCCAAGCATATGACAAGAAGAGTCATTACTGTACCTCACATTATTCTACCTTTAAATCTCAAACCCGAGGCCTAATATCTGTAATCTATAGGTTTAACGACTGTATGTGATCTAAAAGACTGTTACCCTTGTAATAATATATACATATGAATATGATTCAGTTACTCATAATGCCCTCTGTATAGAATGAATGCACAATATAACATTTATGCCGTCATACTGTATTGCCATTTTCTGCATTCACTACAAATAACATTGCACTGTACTGAAAGTAAATGTATATATCTGCTCTAAATGGTTAATATCCTTTTCCCAGTATCTACTTATATTAGGCCTGTCATACATTTCTTATAACTTTCCCTTCTGTAATTAAAAATTTTATCCTCTTTACATCTGTATACCTGCTGCTGGACCAAATAAATTTCCCCCTTAAGTTTAAGTTATAAAAAAAAATCTATTGACCACACCATAAAATCTGTTCCCGTTACCTCGTCTCAAATATAAAACCACTGCCTATGACTGCCTATGACTGCCCCCTACAGGCTGCCAGAAGGGCAGGAGGGTAGGCCATAAGTGCTTCCTGGTCTACCGCTCATACGAGACCTACGTCGGGGCGTCGAGGAAGTGCCAGGAGCGCGGGGGCAGGATGGCAATGCCCCGGGACCGGAAGGAGCAGGAGGCACTGGCAGATTACGCCCGTGGATTCTTTCACCCGGGCAACTGGCCCATCTGGCTGGGCATCAACGACCTGCGGTCGGAGGGCCTCTACCTGTATGAGGACAACACGCGCGTCACCTACTTCCAATGGCGAAAGCACTACCTGTCCAGCCAGCCGGACGGGGGCAAGAGGGAGAACTGTGTGGCCATCTCCTCCGACGACGGCGACTGGTGGGATAACTACTGCGACCGGCGCATGTTCTACCTCTGCGAGTTCGACGCCTGACCTCCTCCCGGGTGTCACCCCGTCCCCCGTGGCCAGAGACGACCATCCTATCCAGTTCTGGCCGTAGCTGTAGCAGAAACAAAGCCTACGGATTCTGCTCCTTACAAATGACAGTTGACAAGATGCTGAAATATACATTTCCAATAATCAGGCCTCCTGGAGAACTTCCCGTAGTACTGTACATGTATGTCTTGATTTTTGAGGATCGGGTACAGTACTAGTTGGGTCAGCTTTGCATGATGAATCCTTGTGCTTCAAAACTATTGAAATATTTACTAATCAAATCTACGACCGGCCTTTACACACGATGGTGGACTACAGTGGGTAACGAAGGTTTTATTTCAAAGAATCTTCGATTCACAATTTCCACCTATACTTCAATCATTTTGTTTCCCTACATTTATAAAAGCAGATAATGAAGAATGTTACATTTTATGTAATAACGGATTCACTGGTGATCCGTTTATGTTTAACCTAAATTAACATTGAATATTTCAATAATTAATTTTAGCCCTAATACCTCCAACTCCGACATTAAAGAATTAATTTGTATTTTGTCTGGAGATTAATAATAATGATGAGTGTCTAATGAATTGTGGTAATAACATGGTAAACTGGGCAGAGAAAAGAGACTTGACAGTGCTGGTGCTGGTACAGGAGGAACAGTCACCCCACAGCCTGTGGTAGCCTCTCTGGCAGGGATCGTCACGTAGCTTGTGAATTGGAGCCCCGCCTTCATTTTCACAGGCTGGGGGGGGTGCTCTTCCTGTTTACAGGCCAGCACTGTGCCAGCGAGGAGCCATGCATTAGCGGGTGGTCAAATTACCCCCCTGATTAACCGCGGCCAGGATCTCAGCCAAACTGGGCCGGTCCACCGGGCTTCTGCAGGGGTGGGCGTAGATCACCATCCCGGTCTCATTCAGGACAAAATCTCCACCAAGCTGAAACAAGATTTAAAGCTGCAAAATAGTCGTCTACAAGACGACTATTTCCTACATATGATATTCTCAAATTAGAAAACATCACTAACAATAAATCCTATTAGGTACAACATCCTGACAAAGTAAACACAGGTCCTGGTAATCTGTCACTCAGCTGAACTACTTGGAGCAAGTTAACCCCTTCAAGTGTTTGTGATGCACATCAGCGGATGAGGAGAATCATTCAATCAGCTCATTTAAGTCTTAGTTTATTCATGTAACTCGCGTTTACCTGATAGATGTCATCTACGATATTCGGATCTGGTTGAGGAAACGTCCGCTTCAACACAGTATACTCTGCATACTTAAGTATGTTGTGAAATTTCAGTATTTTCAAGTAAGATGACCCCAACCCAAACATGCTGTATATCTAGAACCCAAAAAAACACAGACAAATTAGACATCACCTCAGATGAAGAAATAGAGCTTAAATTGTTCCCGAGGGTGGGAATGTCTTCCCAGAGTAGTACCTCTTTCTGTGTGTCCAAGACCATGTTATACTTGCAGCCTGTTTCCTGTAGCCAGTAGTGAGCAGCCTCCTGGCAGCTGAAGGACACCACGAGAACCCTGACAGACTCAGCATCCAGGTGGTCCTGCAACACAGAGACACCTCTATAAGCAGGGGCCGTAAATCCCAAACAGTAGGTAGGCAGTAAGCCACGGCGCAGTACGTGGCCGTTTGGTAGACGCTTTGAGTAACTTACACTGCTTGCAGATGTTTATACAGTAAGACCGCAGTAGGCACTACAGCCACCTCACCTGGTTACTCTCCAGCTCGGCCAGGTGGTCTCGTCACGGCAGTCAAGCGACGTGTCTGAGCAGGACCAGAAGCAGGTTCTCGCCTTTCCCCAGGAACCGGCCTAGAGTCACTTCCCTGCACAGCGTGATTTGTGGCATTAGTGGGACCCCAGCTCCCGCTGGAGTGCCGTGGTGACAAAAAACGTCAGCTTCCCGAAACCCGATCCCTAAATAGCTGCTCACTCTCCACTGCGGGCGTCTATCAAGGGCGTCCCGGCAGGCACGCTTTCTGCTAACGGACGCTTGGACAGAACGGTGTCGCTCATCTGGAGCTCCGTGTCCAGATGTTCAAAGAAGTTGTCCCATTCCACCTGCACAGCACAGGTTCAAAATGGAAGTCGGGAACAAGAGGACATCTGGCATGACATGTCATAACCTATGGCAGGTGTCACATTATTCAATTCACAGACAGCAGTCCTATGGATAGAGCTGCAGGTTGCCTCAAATGCCCGTTTATCTTAGACATGTCCCTACATTGTTTAAAATGTCCAAAAAGAAACTCTGGAGCTGTATTAAGGGCAAAGCCATGCATGCATGTAAAGCCAAAGCAACTGCAGACCAAACTCTTATGTAAGCTCTTTAGACTAACACAGGCTTGCAGGCGACTGAAAGAACTTTCCGATCATGGACAACATTTGCTGTAGTCTAAGCAAATGGCTGAACATACCTCCAACTGAAGCAGCTCTTCAACCTGGTCGCGAACGTCTGGCCAGCTGGCAAAGTGCAAGAATTACAAGTGTCTACAGCTTACTCTAAAACCAATACGGAAAAGGGCTCCCCCATGTGTGCTAAGTTATGGCTGTAAATTAGGTGCTTACTCAAGTGACTTTTTCCACAGGTCTTCAGCTTCATGCCGATTTTTCACAGAGAGCCTGGATAAAATGCATGAGACGTTTTACTGTAAAACTCCTCAAGTAGATTTACATGGAGAGCACTGAATACTGGCCAATGGCGTGTGTTCCTCACCTGTTAAAGAAGTCCGCAGTCGTACCAATAAATCGAAATAAGGACTCCAGCTTCTTTGAGGAGATGAAATCGTGCAGAGAGGCTGCGGTAATGTTGAATACAGGAGTCAGAGACGGGAGACTGGCGTTTATTGTGTTTTGGCATTGACGCGCAATAAGTCATGGGTTGATAATAATATCAGGAGGATTTTTAAGAGTGTCAAGTTAAAATACTGATGGGGCACAACTCGGTTAGTAAAATGCACGCTTGGTGCCAGAGGCTAACGGGTTTAAAGCTCACGCGCACATTCTGCACTGCGTAGTTGCAAAGTCATAATGGAGTGCAGCGAACGCAGTTGGTTTGGAAGTACAATATTACATAAAGAGTCACCTGTTTTATATGCAAAAGACAAATTAGACACCATACCATTCTTGTACTCTTTCTGGATGTTCTCGAGTAAATCTCGCCCAGTTTTAACAAAGTCTTTTAAAGCTTCGAGGAGAGCGTCACGCTGCACCACTGTCACCTCGCTGGCCATTTCTGTGCCGCTGCGAGAGATACAGCGGCCTCCAGCGGTGGCAATGATATACTGCAAGCCGTGTTCGTACTGACAGGGACTCCGCCAATATTCATTAAAACTCCGTTTCTAGCGACCTTCCCGTAATCAATATTTCATAAACTTTCATAAATGTGAAATAATGCAACGCTCAGTTTTCATCCGAATAATACATTGTCGCAGTTGGTGGTAACGGGGCTAAAATATTCACATGACTTCAGATATGATTATGAAAATAATTCGTTGTAAGGATCTCCATGTATTCCTTATTCATGTTTTTCATTAAGAAAAAATATTTTTATTAAAAACATCTGCGGCTAATCGAATCAGCCCATGACATTATAAATGTATGCAAAAGTGCATATACTTCTAATTTTCCATTTTAGTCATTTAATCTGTAGTGTTATTTTTATTCTATCATATATTTATTCCCTTTATACGGTCTTGCTTTGTTCTTTGCATTGGATATTTTGGCAAGGCCAATCGAGGAAGTGGGTGCAGAGGTATTTTGCGGCACAGCAGTAGTGTGTCATTGTGTATAAAGCAAATGACTGAAAACAGAAATAAACTATAGACCAAATTAATTGTCAAACAACTTTTATTTATGACCAGGCACCCAATTCTCACTGAAACCCCAACAGAATATTCTCTAAACTATGAGTTTCTGATGGAAAAATTAAAATGACTTTGACCCCTTTTTATAAATAAAATAATTTTCAACTCTGCATTTTAACCAGGTATACAGTGCAATAACAATCCCTGTCAATACGGCCTCATGGTATGATATGGGCACATTAAGGGATAAAACTGTTCCTTTTTTTAGCAAAAATGTGCATCTTCTCTCATCAGGACGTCAAATCAATGCACACTTTCTCCTTCCATTCATAAGAGGAAAATATTTTGCTCATGTGTGTGCCTCTTAAGACAGTAGCAGTAAACAATTAAGTAACCTCAGCAGGATAAATCCCCCGTGCCAAAGAGAAAGACATTTTCTTTGCTTTAAGAGTGTATCGTTTTGCTCCCGAGAAGACCTCAACAGACCCAGCAGAGATCAGGCTACATCACTTCATTTTCAGGGTGCCCTCGATGAATGAAGTGGTTATAGTGGAGTGGGAACACTTGCACCGGCTGTGCAAATGTCCCGCTATCGACACGGAAAATACCGACATGGAAATGACCCCGTTTCTCCCCGTTAACAAAGAGTGAAAGAAAGGATTGCTTGTTCTTTTTTGCACCTATTCCATTATTTCATTAGGAATAACGAGCCCTGAAAGACCTATTTAAAACTCCAGTCTCTCCTCTGCTTATATTTCGTTATAATCTAACCTGCTACATAGCATTTTAAATTAAACTGAGTAATCTGCTTCAGATTTTATATGTTTTGGATGATTTACTTAATGCTTAGTCTATAACAGTCTACTGCGGCTACAGGGAACAGACTAAGGGGAAACCCATGCTGAAATTGTCCTTGTCTGAGAATTACCCTTGATTCTGGACCTATTCGAAATACAAATGTGGGTGTAATGAAGGTGTCTAATGCCAAGATGGCATGGTTTTCTGTGTCCCCAGAAATCCGTACAAATTCAAGGAACAGGACACCATCTTCCCGGGTTTTGAAAAGTGATCTATAAAATTTAACGAGTTGAAATTGAAGTTTATTTTTGACCCACGATGAACTGAAAATGTTCCATGGCCCTTGGATTATCGCATAGAAGGAGTAAGGAGATATATTAAAAATGGAGTACCCTGAAATTTGAGGAAAACATCTATTTGTGCTTTTAGAAGACTGGGTCTGATTGTGACTATAACCAGAGATGGCGAGCAGAGGCGCTGTCCCGGTGACCACACTAGGAGGGAAGCAGTTAGGATTTCTTTGGACAGTGCGATGTGGAATCAGTGTTCAAAACCTCGATCATGGTTCTGGTTGTAGGAAATGTTTCTGCAACCAATGGAAGACTGCGGTACCAAACTGGAAGGCTGAAAGTAAAAAGAAAGACCAGTCATGGTGACTTGAGAAGGTCTAACATGCTTATTCATTTCACTTTCAATGTCATACTGCCTTTACAAATCAGTGGCCAGTTTATAAGGCACACCTGTCTGTTCACGCAAAACAGCCTGCTCCAGATAGCTACATCTGGATCATCTAAGTGATGATGGACATTGTATGATTGTTGTTGCCAGAGGTGATGGTGTCTAGGGCCTTTGGCGATTGGGGCAAGAAGCAAAGATACATCCAGGCAGTGGTGGTTTTATGGATGAAAGTTAATGAGAGAGGTCAGAGAAGAATGTCCAGTCCCATTAAAGCTAACAGGCCGCAAGCCCAAAACTAGAGCAGAACGGATACACAACTGATCTAGCTTTACGCAGGTCTGGGGGCAAAAGTGGGCCCACCCGTTACTAGGCAGGTGAATCTAATAAAATAGCCACTGCCAGCCCGGCAAACATGCATTTGAACATGCACATACCACCCAACCTACCTCTTCAGATTCATCCAGCTCTTAGCAGTTTTAGTGAAGTTGTCCGGGCTGGATGTCGTCATGGCCTCAAAATCTAAGAGCTGAACAGAAAAGGAAAAACTAAGTAAGAATTAATGGTCATAAGAATACTTACGCTTCCTGGTGAAGCAGGAACCTTGCTAAATGCCTGCGGTGGATTTACTTCCTCAAATAGGAAGCGGGACTCGATTCTAGATATAACTGGACTTTGTTATCCATATATTGTTATCGTTTTCTTGGAGAAATGTTTGCAGTAATATTTTTTTTACAGTGTTAAAATCTAGTCAATAACGACGTGAAGGTCTGAGAAAGTAAAATCTATATCTGGGCAGGCTCTGGAAAAGTGCGGAAATTTAATGGCCGAACTCCAGCTGAGCAGCGTTACGGCTCTCCTGAGCGAAAGTGTAACGTGATTAGAAGCAGCTGTGTTTTTCCTGATACTACCCAGGGGAGGTAAAAAGCCAAAGTTGTTAGCTTTAATAATCCTTTCTTTGCCTAGCTTGTTTTTGTTCTTCAATCACACAGTGTGAGCTGAAGATTAAGAACATTGAGTGTGAATACATTTACTTAGGAGACCCTTTTTGGCCAAACAACACAGGAGTGAGGAGAGCTCGGGGTCAGCCAGCATCCAATGCAAATGTAGTCAAGAGCCTCGCGCAATGCTGATTACTTGGTCGGTGATCTGTCATTTTTTGCTGCCTTATCAGATTTTGCTGCCTTTGAAACATGATTCAACTGTGACATGAAACACTTCCTTCCCATGCAGGTAAATATTTAAAACAGAATCAATATTTGTATTTCATTCAAGTACAGTTGACTCTTTAATGCTGAAGTTAGATTTGAAAATAGGCTCTTTAGTATATTTCTGTTGTTATCGGAACAAACAACTGTAGAGCAACAACTAACAGTTTATGTTCCGTTATGGTGCAAAAAAGAAAGTCTAACTGGGTTACATTATGTTGCCAAGCATTAATGTTGCAAAGTTACTAGCTGCCAAAGGCTAGCCAGCTAACTTGATCCAAGTAGTTGGGTACAGCTGAAACCTGTTTGGTGCAAAATACATTCTTTAGTTATGCGCTACAGCAGCAGTTTGTGGCCATAATCTTTACACATTTCTATCCTAAATATATCAAAATCAAGAAACGTGAAGCAACAAGCATTATTTTAGCTCACAATAACATCAGGCACGCATGTACTTTGCATTAGTAAAATTACATTTTAAACTTGTATTACTAAAAAGACAAAAGCAGAAAGCTCTCAGCAGCAGTCCAACAACATAGAGGGTAGCAAAAAATGATCAGATTAGGGATTTATTACGCAGGAGAGCGATTGCCCATGTGCAATCGCTCCAGGTTGGATGCTCTGAGAAAATGATGCAAAAGCACGGGATGCGAATTCACGACCTCCCAGACACCGATCAACCCTCCCCTACAGAGCTACATGTATTAATCTACCTCAAATGTACAAACTGCACAGAGTTCTTAGATTTGAAACCAGTTCAACAAAAACAGAAACTACGGCGCCGACAGTCTGCTAAGGTGTGTGGATTTCTGCTCACATTTGTCTTTGTTAGCTACTGAATATTACAGGACTGCTTACCACCTGAGGTTCATACTGAGTTACAGTACTCAGCTGAGCACATATTTACTCAACACCTCACACACGACAAGGAAAAAGTGGAGAAGAGGAAGCCTCCAGGGATCCAAGATGGCCTTGACGAGAACTGGCGCCTTCCTGATCCACTTCTCGCCACACCACGTTTACCGAGGGACGGGATGAACAAAGATCACTTTTCCAACCTCTTGCTTCACTGAAGCTTGGCTGAAGGCCTTTATCTCGAGCTGCCAAGACATCGCTTGATCTCTATAGACAGCAACACCACTCAAGGCAAGAACTGAAGCTAGCGGCTTTGCATTATAATACATTTTGTGCCGTCTAAAAGAATATTGGATCAAACGAAAAAGCAATGAATATAAATTATATTTGAACTACATTTCAATTATTCTCCAGGAGAATTTCACGCCTTCATTCCTGCTAGGAGATCACAATCATTTACATCTCCTTTCGGGGAAATGAGCGCACTTCACAGTAGCTGCTGGTTGAGGGTATTATGGAAGATAAGAACCCCAGCTCCCACACTATTATGGGCAATTTCATTCACACCAACCATACAGCAAGCTTGCCAAATAAAATCAGTTCACTAACTGCCGAATTAGAGGGTGGCAGAACAGTGGATCATCTCTACAGCACTCCCAGCACAGGTGCCAAGCTCTCCCTGTGCAGGACTATTCCCGTGCAACATCACACTCATTACTAGCATTCAGCCCATAACTGGATTAGCTAATCCAGTCAGAAATAGACCACAGAAGCAGCCATGGAGCACCCAGGCTGTCCCGAGTCAACAGGCTGGTGCGAGATTTAGGTTTGCGAGCTATTATTGATGTGTTTGAAGTCATCTCCCACATCAGCGGCTGCAAAGTAACCTGAATTCCTGCCAGAACCTCTGCAATGTTCAGCAAGATGCCAATCGCGGGCCGCAGAGGCTTCTTTATGGAGGGAATCTACAGTAATCAAGAGACGGAGAGGTTACGGCCGTCAAGAAATCGATCAGTATTAGAGTAAGAACAGTGTAAAGATAAGGACGAATGGCAACAGATCTGTCAACAAGGAGAGCTCCACTGCCTGGCAGGACCTTCAGTTCTCAGCACAGACGAAACCATTCATGCCTACAAAGACCCATCTCTCTAACACCCCCCTTTTATGCTGGGTGGCACCAGATTCATCAAGATGAAATCTGCATAAGTGCAGTTCTGCAACTTGACTCATACGCAGCTGGTAAATGGGGAGCGATGCCCATATGATGAAAATCTGCACACAGTTGAATCACGGCCATGTTTATGCTGTGATCCTTACAAATGGCCTTGCCATAATACATAGCGAGCTGAGCCCAGCGTGCTCCACTCCTTTTCATAACATGCGTGAACACGGTAGGAGTACCTAAGAAGTGAACTGCTGATTAAACTTGGGAAGCTGTAACAATCAAAAAAAAAAAAGAAGTCATCTTATAAAATGTTTCGAAATTTTTACGTTCGGTCAGACCTTCATTAGGCATTTCGTTTGGTTGTAAGGCATTCATAAGCAAAATTTTGCATAAGATTTTGTAGGAAGCATCTGTTGCATTATAGTAGAAATTACTATATGTAATCAACCATCGAGTACATAATGTTATTCTGTTTCTGACTGTAATATCTAGAGCTAAATAAAACTCTTCTTAGTAGGGCCGAGTGATCCAACTGGTAGTTTTGTATAAAAAAGTCCAGGATACTTAAACATGTCGCTTAAACGTGTCGCTTACCTTTCCTTTCGGGATTTTTCCAATGACTTCTTTCCCACTGGCCATCAGAGCGCCCATGACGACAGAATACGCCACAACACTACAAACAAGGCAAACATGGCGTCGGTCTGCACGCTTAGAACTTAGGGCTCACAATAGCATTCGGTCCCATGGAAATAGGAGGGCTCCGTAAAAGCCCTGCTCACTGACCTGGACCCTCTCGATAGGGGCATTAGGTTACAGAAGTAGTAAACCAGGGAGAGGATCAAATTACAGACGGCATCTGCGTCCTGTAAAAACAGAATGAACACAAGACACTGCAAACAACCAGCCACAACCGTGTGTGTGTGGATTTTTCATGGCAGTAAAAGAAGTTTCTGTTGTGAGAATGAATTCCTCAGACTTATTTTCGGGAAGCATCAGTGAGCTCGCAGGCTGTGGGCGAGGCCATCTGGGTTTTAGGAATGCAGCCTAACACACCCCCCCCGTCCCGCCAATCAATACTCCCCCTGATTTTCTTTTTATGCGTTAACTTAATGTACACAGCTGAAGACCAGCACATCAGCCCACCAGAAGGAGTGCTTGAGCCTTGCAAACAAACTATTAATTGGCAAGAGCAGAGAGTAAGGATGCGGGGTGGGGGCATGCGGCGAGAGAGCCGTACCCCAGGCTCCGAGGACAGCATGAGGGCCTTGCCCTTATTGGTGAGGTCCTTATAGAGTAACTCGATCTCGGACTGGTACTGCTGAGTGCGGTCCTCTGTGGTCTGGGAGTCTATGGAGAACAGCATGTTTCCCACCCTGCCGGCCGCAAACACACGTAGAGGCATCCGTCAGAATCCGCAGAAAACGTATCCGACTGACCCCAGAGTAACGTGAGCCGCGGAGGTGCTGGAGACCGACCTGTCGCCCGTGACGGCGATGGTGAAGCCGTCGTACTCCTTCCCAGAGTCCTTCAAACTGGGAACCTTGGAGTTGACAGTGAAACCATCTCTGGTTTTACTATTAAACTGCTTCAGGGGAGAAAAATGAGAGAAAATGAGTGGAAATATTGAAGTTATGACCAGAACAGTCCCCTAGTGTTAGTCACATCAATTGGCAAATAATGATGAATAGTGAGAGTTCTGTGTTACCTTCATTATTGGCAGAAGGTCCTCTACCTTATTGACATTTTCCAGAGCTTGTCTAACTTCAATTAGTCCTCGTGGGTTATATGCCCTGGACATTATATAACAGCGGTTTACATATATTAGCAGTTTTATATGTGGAACTTCAAGATGCACATAAATTGAATTTCAACTTTGCTGATTTTTAGCTCAGTTTTGAATACATTTTTCCTTAATAAAAACAACACAAATAACTAGTGCGTCTCTTCGCTTATCTGAAGGTTTCTTGAGGTCACCCACCCATGGTAAACTAGAATGCGGTCTTTGATGAAGCTGAGAATATTATCGAAATAATCCAAGTATCGAATGTTGATGATCTGGCCTCTGTGAACATGAAGAAAAATAAATATTCAGTGGAATTAATTTTTATAGCCCTTGTCAACAGTCACCAGAGAAGCCTTTTTAAAAAGAACAGCATCTAGATAAGACATAACATCAACTACTTCCTTAACCTGGCTAAAGACTGGCTAAATATTTAGATGCTCCTCATAAGCAAAACTGTTCTTCCAGGCAATGGGACCTATTGTCACTGATGGATAAATCCACAAAAGCAAGCTGGGAGATTGTGAACGATACCTGATGAGGTTTATGTGGTTGTTGAAGCCTCTACTGAGGCTTCGGGCTGGCATCTGGTCTAACCACAGCACCGGGTGATCCGGATCGGCGATTCTGCCAAGCAAGCACGGAGTCCACGTGATATAACTGAAGCATTACTACTGCGATTACAGGGGTGAATGGAACACTACTGTAAAGCACACGTTACACCGCTCAATCAGATGAAATTCACAGCAAGGTCCATATGACTTTGGATTTGTGGTGACAACATTACACCTGAATGTACCACTCTACTAATACGCAGTTTACGGTTTCATGAGATAACGTGTACAGTCATAACCCGCCTTACATCATTAATTGGTTCAGATTTTTGACAAAACCCGAAAATAATGCTGAGACAGACTAATAATTAGACGTAGCCATTTTCATTGACGTAAATGCACCTTTAATTCATTATGAAAGTCAATGTTTACCTAAGATTGAGAAAAACAAAACAGAAATTACTGTAATAAAAGTGACTGCATTAAACATTTCGTACCACTTCATCAAAAATAAATTACGTAATCTACGTAAGTTCTGCCAAGCCCCTCCAGTCGTCTGCTATCGTGTATATCAACGTAAATGTTAATTTAAGTAAATTCTGTTCATTATTTACTTAAAATCATTTACATTACTACAGACAAGCTATGTAAAGTCGATTTTGACGTATGTCGAAATGACATGTACCGGTACTACTGTATTGTATGTGTGCTGTGATTACTATGTAAGAGCCAGGAGGCCTCATTAATCCATGATGAAAAGCCATCTCAGAGGGTGCGTCTCTGCCTACCCAGAACGCCTGGCCCTTCCTACCTCCTCCATTTGACCGCGATGTCGAACATGTCCCTCCACTGCATCGGCCGGGTCTTGCCGTTGACTCGCACCTTGGAGTTGCTCCAGGTACGCTGCATGGCCTGCATGACCTCTATTGTCGCCAGGCCCATGGCTGCAGGTGAGACCCGTGTTGGTACAAACAGGGTTTATGCTCAACTCGAGACCCCCACGCCCCCCTGACCTCGAAACCTAACATTCCGACCCAGCAAAGGAATTAGCTACGTGGTGCCGAACTCACAGCCTCATCTGCCTTCTCACACACTGACCTCTCACACACAATCTTTGGACGCGGCTCACCTTACACACCTGCTGCCAACTGCGGCAGAGCTTCCTAAGAATGTAAACTATAGGGAGAAAGCCTCCTGAGATTGCACCAACACTGCTTTTTAATACAATAGTGCAGGCCTTCTGCCAGGAATTCAGAAGTGTCTCTAATGACCTCCATATGGCTACAGAAGAACAATATTCTTATTTTAGCTAAGGCAGGCACAGGACTCACAAAAGACTTGCGAGGATCAAAGTACTTGGATCCAATGCTGCGGGGCCTGAAGTGGCCCAAAACTTATATCACGGGGTCTTATATTACCCTACCTTTTAGTTCTGCCTTACATTCAACCCAGTCATCAAAGTAAAGACTTTACTTTTGTTTTTGGGCCATATATGGTACACTAGGCTGTAAAGCCAAAAAAAAAAAAAACTTTACTTTGATGGTTGAATGTAGGCCAGAAATAAAAGGTGGGGTCAAATAAAATCCAGGGTTAAAATTGTACAGAAATAATTTAAAAATTATTATAATTAAATAATTTCTGAGGGATAGCCCCAACTTACAAACATTAATGTACCCCCAATGGTACAAAAATGTACCTCATAGCCCGTTTCTGTAACTTAAAAGGTACATGGAACTACAGTTAAGGGTACAATTGAGGGTACAGCCCCAGTGACGAGGAAATGACTCCTTGTCGCCGGTGTATTTGTAACGTGCCGCTCGCCTCACTAGCATTCGCTCGATGCGTAAATGGGAGGGCATGTAACGGTGCCCACCTCTGTGTATGCGCAGGTTTGGGAGAAACCCCGGCGTGTTGTATTGCATAAGGGCCCCGAGATGATCGGCGCTGCAGATGAGCTTCTGCACTTCGGTATTATAGCTTTCAAAGTTCTGAGGTAGAACGTCCCTGAGGGGACAGGAAGCAGGAGATTAGGTGACAGGGGTCTGGCGCAGACTCCCGCTGAGCACTTATTCATTATGCGGGCAACTCCATGCACTTTCAAGGTCTGGTGTCACCTCCATAACGCTGACATAACGCTATGCATTTCTAATAAGAAGATTAAAATTTATGAATTTCGAGGTGGCGTCTATATTCAACTGAAAAGGTTACATGAAAAGATATGGAAATTGTCTCATTGATACTGAGCTCGCCCGAGCTCTGAGTCACTTTGTTTACAAGCCCGAACGTCACAGCCGTAATGCCGCAACTGTCCCCGGACATTCTGTCTCTGCGCATAAAGATATCGAAATAAAAACACTTACTTTATGTGCGGCTGCAACCCCGGCTGCTCCTCGTATTCCTCTATTAGGAAAGGAAGGTTTTTCGCCCAGTGGTTCTTAAAGTTTCCTGGAAGATCTTGATCGACGTTATACTCCGCCACAGGCATATCGAGATGGGAGTGCATATAGCGAGAATATTCTGTCAAAAAAAGGATTCAAAAAAATTAGGGAGGAAAAGGAGGAAGAACGAAGGACAAATGAATTCCACCGGATGCCAGAAGCCGCCACTGGATGGCACCGTTACCTCTGAGGTACTTCACTTTGAGATATTCAGAGCTGGCCTTCTGACCCGGCAGTGGGTCGTTCAGCATCACTTTGGTCTGGGCCTTGATGCCTTCGTAGAACTGACCCATCGCCACATGACTCAGTCCCTTCATATACTGGCAGACCTCATTGTATGGCTCCAGCTGGAGGCACCTCTGCCGAGAAACGTGGACATCACTCTTAGCGAGGAGCTCGAACGAAGAGCTCCCCCCTCAAGGACAACAGCGCAGAAGGACTCGCTCACCCTCACCGCACGGTCATTAGCGCAAAAGACGACGGGAGCGCGGAGCGGGAGCTACGGAAAGACGAGACCGAAGACGCCGACGTGCCATTTGTAGCGGATAAATCTGATTTGTCTGGTTCAAAGGCCACATCGGAGACAGCATGGAGGGCATTGGCGAGATCTTTGTGTCAGCCAGACGTCAAAGCTGCCAAGCATTTGTCACGCAAACCTCCCCAAATAGAAAGCAATAGACGGAGGCCGAGACTGCGAGATGACGGAGTAAGTCGCGAGGCGGTAAACAAGCCAAGATCTGCTAGCCCGACAGCTAACGGCGTTGGCGTAGAGAAGCGAAGCGATAACAGGAAGGCATCTGAAGAAGAGATGCCACGACAGCCTGAATGGAGCGACTTCATCATGGGAGACGCGTCTGGTACCTTGAAGTTGCCGATGGCTTCCTGGATGCTGCCGTGATGGTAGAGCATCATGCCCCGAAGCTGAAGAGACTGAATGTGGTTTTGGTTCAGCAGCAGGGCCTTCCGGAAGCTCTCCATAGCTGCTTCAAAGTCACCTAGTTCCCTACACCCACCCGGAGATACAGTAATGAGATCCACTCTATGTTCTGTTGGTCAAGGTCACCATCAAAACCAGTACCACCAGGCCGAGATGTGAAAAGGCCATTACCTGTAAGCCTGTCCGAGACTTTTGTACGCATCTATGAAGTCTGATTTTAAAACGAGTGCTTCCTTAAACGTCTCTATGGCCTCCTGCAAGAAAAGGCAACATCTGGTTGATATAAAGGGTTGCTATGAGTTTCCAATGGCCACAAGACTTCAATCACAGCCCCTGATGAATGGCAGTCAGACCAGAAGCCTTTACCTTGAGCATTCCTCTGTGGAAGAACGTTAAGCCTTTGTACAACATTGCGATAGGCTGATTTTTCTTTAGGTCCAACGACTGCTGAAAGTCCTCCAGAGCAGCGATATAGTCCTGTATGAAAGAGGGAAAAAGGCATCACCATTCAACAGGAAACTGAAAATGTTTTACTCATTATTATGTCCCGCTAAGCTTGAATGGACTGCCGCCAATTAAAATAATTTTCTTTATCAACCTGTGAATGCTTTAACCCCAATGACTTCTAAAAGCTCCAGTTTTACACTTGACAGACTTCTACAGATTTTTTTAATGAAGCAATTCAGTTCAAAGTTACCACAACAGATGTCCTGCGGGGATTTGAACCTACAATGTTTTGGAACACCTGAAAGGGCACAGCCAGACACAGCTCAAGGCCCAAGGTACCGTCTGTGGTTTATCTGGCAGGACTGACCCACCTCAGATATGAAGAGGAGAGTCCCCCTGTGTCTGTAGAGGCGGGCTGAGGGCTGCAGCTGGATGGCTTTGGAGAGGTCACTCAGGGCCTCGCTGATGCGCCCCAGCGGGGACAGTATCTGCGAGTGGATCGGGACAGAGGGCCAGTTACTCTCGACAGAACGAAAAGGCTATTTCAATAGATTGATAGTTATGGTTTAATACTTTAATAGCCAAGGATCGGCAAGGGGAAAACTCAGCCCAGGAGACCCACTGACTCCAAGCGGATAGTGAGATGTGTTTAACTTTTAATGCTGATGCTCGATGCCCATTGTTGTTTTATTTACTTTTTCCTGTAGTGCTAATTACAGAAAGAAGCAGTGTGCGGCTCAGTGGGTTACGACGCCATGCCCATGCATGGAAAGTTTTCGGTTGAACTCCCACATTTTGGCAGAGTAACGCCACCAATGGGCTCCTGAGCAAGGCCTTCTTCTGCTCCAGGCACCACCTGACCCAGCTTTGACTTGCACATCACTTTGCATAAAATCGTCCGCTGAAAGCGAATCCTTTGAAATCCTCTAAACGACGCTAAATTGACTCATTGAGCTCAAACGGGATCCTGACGCCAAGTCAAACCCATCAGCCTTCCCCCGGGTCTCTCTGCGCAGGGCCCACACCTCTGCTCGCTGCTCGTACACCTCCGGCTGGCTTGGCTCCAGCGTGACGACACGGCCCAGCTCATACAGGGCCAGGTCTGCATTCTTAATATCCTGCGGACGGAAAGAGACAACCCGCATCATGACATTCCAACACGACCCCATCCACAATCGATATTCATCGCCAACGCACTGACAGCTGAGCGACACTCCCGAAGGACTGCGTACCTTTATTTACGGCATATAACCTTAGTTCTTCTCTGTATAAGAAAAAAAACAACTTGCTAGCCTCAACCCTTTCTTGATAGCGGAGACCAATAGCATCAGAGCTACTTACCTGTAAACTTTTCTTTCCATAAGCTATCCCCCGGCCATAGATGGCACTGACCAGCTCTGCATCCCCCTGCATCACAAATCAATCCACAGCAAAGTTAAGGCCTCTACACTCTGGCCAACACGATATCTCCATCATACAAAACAGGCACAAAGGTAAAGCTTACGATAAAGCTAGGACTCAAGTGTCACTGACAGAATTTACCGTATAAACACACCTTTTTTTAAGTATTTAACTGACATAAATGTATTATAGTTACAAACCTGCAAGAGCAAGGAGAAGTGCTTGATGGCTTCATCATAGAGGCCATTTCCAATGAGCACATAACCTATTGCTGAGAGAGACAGGCATCTATAGGAACAACTGGACAGCTTTGGTCTGATATACACACCTTAAACATAAAATTATTAGTTAACTGTTATCTACCTATTGAACTATTTTTACTTACAGTGGTGACCAAAATTATTAGAACTTGGCATATTTAAAAGGTTTCAGTTGTTTTTGTTGAATTGGCCATTAAAATACCCCAAAAAAACAAATGAAATATCTACAAAGTAATCATTATGCTCTATAAAAGATAGGAATAAGAAAGAATAGATAAGAAAGAATATGTAGGGTCTTTTAGAATAGATAAGAATAGATAAGATAGAATAGAGCCTTCATAAGGAGAATCACTGTGCCAAGTCCAGACCTCAACCCCATCAAGCACATTTGTGACGAGTTGGAAAATAAACTGGACAGATCTATTGTACATTTAAAGGAAAGCCTTAGTGATGAAGTTCTCAGGAAATATACTGACACTATGCCAGAGAGATGTGCTGCTGTAATTGCTGCAAAAGGTGGACATGCCAAATATTAACGTTAAAAGTGGATAAAAGCAGTAGGTCTCACTTCATCTGATATTTGTTGTGTGCAACCATCTACATATTTCATGGACTGAAATCATGTTTTGGAGGCAAAAAAGTCACTATTTTCAGATCTGTCAGGTGTTCTAATAATTTTGGCCACCACTGTATTTAACACTTACCCAGCTCCTCATTTGTGTTCTGGTTCTCTACAGCAAATGGGAATCGCTTCTGCTCAATGAACAGCTTTGCTTGGCTCTGGGGAACAAAATATATATTATATAAATGAATGGATGGTCCCCACAAAAATATGAATACAGATGTGTGTGTGAATATTTTATGCAAGGAGTCCGTTAATGTGAGGAGCTTCTGATGACCTGTGCAGAACACTGTTCCTGCTGTGCCTTAAACACAGACTTGGTAACCGCTAACCAGCCTCTGACATGCATTTACAGTGATGCACTGTGGCCAGTGTTTGGAGACCCCTAGTCTAAAACGGTCAGCTGTTTTATTTATTCACTGACGAAAAATAACCAAATAAAATAAGCTTTCACCAGAATCTTCTCTGCATTCAGTGAGAAGACCGATTCACAAGTGGGGCTGCCAGCTTCATCACAGTCGGGATCTTCCAGCTGGAGAACGGACGACTCTGCACGGGGAGAGGAGAGCATGCAGTCAGGACCAGGGTATAAAACACAGCCCTCAGCCAGGCTTTTATATATCCAAATTTCCACCAGATCTGGTGAAATGTCTAAGGTCAGATTAAACTGCACGATTCAAAGCAAACCATACAATTGTTTATTCATAAATGTTGCAATAAGAATGAAGGTTTACTGTGTGTGCTTATAATGGGAAGCTTTGCACGAGCACCAAAGTAACCGGTAAGCAGGACACCGGGGGAAGCTGGAACATGACAAGATCTAAACTATAACCGTGAGAGTTTTAATTAAGCTGGCACCGTGTTCTTGGTCCTCTGGCGTGCATGACAACAGTAAGTGGACGGTCTATGAGAGCTGATACTGAGCAGTGCCGGGCGTGTTATCGCACCTCTGCAGACAGCCGCCCCCTGACAGTCAGCTCCACTCCCTTTGGCTCCCAAGTGCATGCATTTAGGATGCAATGTAGTAAATGTTATTTCCGCGGCTGCCCAGCGCAGAGTTACACGGCTTGACTGGCAGGACAGCAATGGCTCGCTGCAGCCGAAGGACGCGATTCCCGGGCCCGCACCGGGCTGACAGATGTCAGGTACACGCCGGCCCCGGCTGCCGGTCATGGGGAGCCGTCTGGCCAGAAGGCGATCTAATGTCAGCGGATACGGAAGTGCTCTAAGCGCCTTTACACGCTTCGGAGTGACACGGGAGGACGTGGCAGGACCGCAAAGGAAAGCTCACCGCAGTCTCCGGCATAGTCTTCCCACTCGGAGGGAGAGTGACAGCCATGCTTGTGCAGCTCACTGTTGAAGAACGTAAGAGTAGAAAAGTGCTCGGTGGAAAAAATCGCCTGGCACAAGCATTGTAAGGAGAGCGCAACCACAACAGCACCCCGGCCAGCAGGTGCCATGTTGTGTTTTATGTGCAGGTTAAAGGCGCTGGTGCATGGGTAATGTAGTTCTCTATTGCAGACTCGTCCCGCTCAAACGGCAGGAAGTAGTCGACACTAAAAACTACATTTCCCAGGTAGTCTAAGGCGGCAGACCCTCCTCCCGGTTGAATCCAGGATGTTGGGACTGAAGTAGCCGGCTGACATCTGTGTGTAAGGCGGAGAATGGAGCGGGCACCTTTCAGATGTATAGAGTGTAACGCAGACGCCCATGAACTCTACAGAGACTACAGGAATGGGATTTTGAAAGTTACAATATGTGTAAGTAATTGTATAAATCGAGGGGATGCCAGTGGGAGCAGGAAACCAGTTAAAGTGAGCTGGAGCATGGTGCCCATGACGCTGCGCAGTGTGTAACTCAGAGTACTGGGGAAATGCACAGTTATTTTATTAATCATTATGAAAACGCTCATGCAAGACTCCCGTCTTTGGAATCTGTCGGCGCTCTCTTGGCTGCTTGCAGCTGTGCTGAGTGCAGCACTGTCTGTTGATGGTGAGCTCTGCGGTGTGTTCTTACTTTCAGGAATCGTGCCAGAAGCCCGTGGACAAGTATATTGAATATGACCCAGTGATCATCCTGATCGATGCAATATTATGCAAGACTCAGACCTTTCGACATATTTTATTCAATACCAAAATAAATGTGAGTTTGCAATTAAAAGGCCCTGCATATTGGAATATTTCCAGTAATTATATTAGTTGTGTCCCATTGTGATGCATTGTTGTTCTGAATAATATTTAAAGTACGTTGCAGATTCAGTGACTCCAGGCTCCAGTATAAGTGCTGTCACAATCCATGCCAGTACCTCCCTTTCTCTACAGATTCATGGGAAGCTGTGTGTCTTCTGCCTACTCTGTGAGGCGTATCTGAGGTGGTCTCAGCTACCGGGGTCCGAAAAGACGGCCGACCCGGCGGATATCATCCGATATACTAAAGAAGGGGAATTTTATGGAATGTTCGGATTAGCAGCGCTGGGTATGTGGGCGACCCACGATTAAAAGCGCGAGGGTCATTAGATGAGTTTGATGGATGGGTTAGGGTTAGATGGTGGGGGGGGGAGTCTGTGAGATTCCCGTCTTTTCTCTGCAGAAGTTTGTGTCCTAGGGCCGGTTTTGAGCCTGCGTGGTTTTCCGGGGGCGTGGTGGTGCCCGCGTTTTTCAGAGCTGGGCGTCTTCCTTGGAGGTGTGCTCGCCTTCTTGTGGCTCCAGCAGAGGGTCCGTGGAGCCGAGCTGAAGCTGCAGCTCCTGCTGGAAGCCCTGCTGCTGTCCTGCTATGGCAAGCTGCTCCTCATACCCGCCGTCATATGGGAGCATGACTACTCACCCCTCTGTTTTGGGCTCATCAGACTCTTTGTGCTTGCCTCCAACTCCCAGGCTATTCGAGGTAGGCATTATGGGGTCCAGGTGACTAAGCAGTCTTGTTCTAAGGGGGGAAACTCTCCAGTTATTGTCAAACTGTCTAGTCAGTTAGAAAATTATTTGTCTGGCTTTTAAAAAATGCATGTATATTACACAACATATGTAAGCAACAGAATATTTCGCTGTGAAACGTAATAATGCGGCATTGTCCCAAAAAAACAGGTGTTGCCTGTTTAATCCCATTGACTCATTTGTTATTTGCAAAATAATGGCGTATTAAAAGCTAAACTGTGATTCACAGGCCAGCGAGTATGAGAAGTACCAATATACGCCACATGGTGGCACTATTTCTTTGTTCCATAAGCATAAACAAAGACCGGCGGTCATTTTCCGTAATTTAAAACATACGGAGAAAACTGACCTTTTACTGGCTTGTTTTTAATTCAGCATTGGGAAACTATTGAGGAATTCAGTAATTAATTTGCCCTGTTTTTTTACCCTTTTAGTTATTTTGAACATCAGCAGGAGACTCTCGGTCACAGCGGTGTTTGTTGGCCTGCTGCTGGAAACTTGCATGGCAAAAAGGATTCCGACTCTGCTGTGAAGCGCACAGGGCTGCATTTGGCTCTGGTGTATGGAGCCTCACCTCGCTGTTTCACGGCTGGACCTGCAAAGACACTTGAGTCAGTCCTGTCACGTTATTTTCAGAATATGATGGCAGAGACTTGAGTGACCGGCATCAGAAGCACTGCAGTAATTTATATCATTTAGGAAGACTCGCATTTTTTGTGCCGCTTAATAAGAGGAATGTTTTTATCTAGTGTACAGAACATTTTGTAACTTTCGTGCAGAATTTGAAGACTGCACAATATGTCGATTGATCAAATTCATGTGACTTAACAATTTTAAGCAGTTTATTACTAAATATTATTACAAGGGGCAACTTTACCAGTATTTTGGAAAACAACCACTCAACACTGAATCGTGGGACAGCACCGCCTATACGGATTTTCGACACCCATGATGTAACGTCCCCTTCTGGCATTCTGGGGCTTCATAAAGAGGCAGCAGAGGCCCGATGTAGCGGTTTGACCCCAGAGGCAGTAATTTATGTCTAAAAGCCGAGCTACAGCTGAATGATTTATTGTCTTAAAGTATCATTTGAATTTGCTACTTAATCTGATGATACGTAAATCATATTTTAGTTGTCAGTGGTTATTCCATCCATCCGTTTTATTTGTGAATTTCAGCTTTATGGTGAAACCTCCTTATTTGATATAAATGGTAAATATAGTTTAAACCACGGGCACTGACTTGTTGATCAGTGTTTATGTGTTGAGCTGTAAGTAGTGTGTGAAATAGTGAAGTCATCTGTCAGTTCTTTTTCATTGCTTTGAGGTTTTTAATAAAGCTGTTTTTTTCCCCCCAGTAACGCATATCTAGAAAGTTCCTCTGACTCGTAGATGCCCCTCCCCCCCATTGGCTGGAGCACCTCCGTGAGGTGTGTGCTTTTTGGAAGGACAGGGTGGGACCGTAGCTTATTTTTCCCTTTGCAGCCAGCTGCCCTGTGTTTGTACTGAAATTAGCAGCGGTGCTGCGAAATTCCTGAGCATTTTGCGAAAATGCCGTGGGCTGAAGCTCAGCCTTTGCCCAGAACAAATAACATCTGCTGCAGTCAGGTGTGAAACGTACAGAGGCCGGCTGTAGGCTCTGACTATCTTATTATCTTAAACTACCTTACCACCTAGCTATCTAATATGTGTGCCTGGCTTGGTCAGTTCGAGAAACTGAGATGAACATTATTTTTAGAATAACAGAGAACTGGTACAGCAGGGATCGCAGCCACCACACACGCGCAAATCGGACTGAGATCCAGGTGACTGATAAGCAGGGGTGTTGTTTGGGTCCCATGAAAACATATCATATCACATGAGCCCCCAACCTAGACCAATCCAATTATGTTCCAATCTTTGGGGGCCACCGTCATGCACTGCTCTTGGAATCATCCCTGCCGATAAGTACCAGCCACTTTACGCTGCACGTTGAATCTTGATACCCACATGTTTATATTTTTATTTACATATATATATATATATATATATATATTTTACATTGTTGACTACTTAATTTTTTACTTTAATATTTCCTTGAATCTTGAACTCAATCTGTGGAAGTCAGTGCGCAAAGTTGCACTAGAAGTTATGAAATTGGAGGAATTTGTGTGCCCATTATAAATGATTATTTTCCAGATAAACCAAGAAGGAAGGCCATGTCTATGGGGTTAACTGGCATTGTTTTTTTTTTTAGCTGAAGAAACAATAAGACCATTTCAGTTCGGTGTCACATGGTGGATGTACTCGCTACTCAATGGCTTAATCAAATTTTTATTCTGCCCTACCAAGCTCCTGAATGCTTGTCTGCATACCCTTAGGCTTAGAGGTGTGCTACAGAAAGGCCCACCCCTATGGGATCTGGGAAAACATTCAAAAGTCTCCAAGTGGCCTTCTTATAATCAGGCATTGTCCTAATGCTCCTTGTGAGTACATGTCAAAGATAAACAAAGCTAACAGGAACTTCACGGTCTGAATGCACTGTGCCCTGTAGGGGACATGGTTCCGCCTGTGTCTAGTTTGGTGCTTTTGCATGATAAAAAACAATAATGAAATAAATATGGAATACCTGCTCAACAGAAACATAAACAAATGGGACCTTGCTCATAAATCTATGTATGTATGTATATTTTACATTGGTGGCTACATAACTTTGTTTACCCATGGTGGGTATGTATTTTATATGCTTATCTAATTTTATATGCTTATCTACTGCTTTCTGGTTTTGTTTTTCTTTTTTGCAACATTTGTAGGATTGAATAAGATCAGAATTTCATTGTGTAGTCACTGTGCCAACCAATAGCTTGGACCTTCAGTGGAATCCGTGGATGCCAGTGTGCAAAGCTGCAGCAGATAATATGGAACTGCAAAAATCTGACACACATGGTCTGGGAGAATCTGCGCGCCCGTTGTAAATGCTATTTGGCAGATAAATCATCTGTTAAGTAAGAACATAGAGCATCTCTATGGGTTAACTGACCTTGGTTTTTTTTTTTTTTTTTAGCTGAAGAAACAGTGAGACCATATCAGTTAGCTCTCACATGGTGGATTTACTCGCTACTCAAAGGCTTTGTCAAATTTTTATTCCGCATGTTTAAAAGTCTCCTTTACTCTTTCTACTCATCAATGAAGAAGCATGAAGTGCAGATATGTGTTATTGGCGAGTCACGTGCTCTCTCATCTTGGCATCTCTTAGGGTGAAGTATCTCAAGGCGTTCTTGGTTTTTCATGCTGTGACAAGCTCCTGAATGTTTGCCTGCGTACCCTTAGGCTTAGAGGTGAGCTACAGAAAGGCCCACCCCCAAAACTACCCCTATAGGATCTGGGAAAACATTCAAAAGTCTCCAGGTGGCCTCCTTATAATCAGACATTGTCCTAATGCTCCTTTGAGTACACGTCAAAGATAAACAAAGCTAATAGAGGAACTTCACGGTCTGAATACACCGTGCCCTGTAGGGGACATGGTTCCGCCTGTGTCTATTTTGGTGCTTTTGCGAGACAAAAATAATAATAAAATAAACATAGAATACATGCTCAACAGAAGCATTGGACCAATGGGGCCTTGCTCATGAATTTGCCCCTTTTGCAGGACAAGTGTTGCTGGAGGTGATGTGGCGTGTATAAGGGCTGGGTGTGTTTAGCTGGACTGATGACATCCAGGAGCAGATGAGTGTAATTTCCCGGGGAAGACCCACGGCCGAGGCCAGAGTCCAACATGTGCCAGCCTTCCCTTTACTCAATCCGACACACGTCTTCACAAAGTGAGAAAGGAACTATTAAAAGTCTAGGATGGGGCCACATAATTGTAGCTCTCTCTTTTGGGAGACATTACACAGCCTGGAAAACGATATCTTTCTGAAACGGATGACTGATCCTAGTTCGTTTCTTCCGTGGTAATAAGGCTGCCTACTACATGAGAATTACTGTTAGACTGACCTAATTGAAATTTCATATTTTATTCTGGCTTTGATGCTTAAGCTTTTCAAGCCTGGCAAATAATGTTTAAGCTGATCTGATTAATGGAACAGGAATCACTTTGAACCCTCAGCAATATGAAGATTACTTTTGGCTGCTGTGTACGGTGTGAGATCGCAGTATACTTTGGGTGCTGCGTGTATGGGGATATTTTAGAATGTATTGAAATTTTCATACAAATTTGAAAATGATTAGCTGCGGATAGCACCAGCATGTTAAACATTGTATTCATACTGGTAGTGAGCCATGAACTGGGCCAGTCCTATGCTACATGTATTGACTGAGTGTCAATGTGACTCCATTTATTATCAAATTCAATTGTACGTAGTTTCACACATTTTCTATAACAAGCTGCAATGAAGCTATTCCTCCAGGAGGGAGTCTAGCAGGTAAGTTTGTCTAGGTCCAGGCAAAGGCTTGCATGTCACAGGGGGAACTTTGACGTTAATGGGAAAAATAATGTATTAAAAAATGAGTTGAAGTGATCCAATACAGTCGAGTTCTCCAGGTGTATTATTGAGCGTTTCAACATTGAAAACTAGTGCTGCATGTCAGGTGGGAGATGGTAAGGCAGCATTCTCTGAAGAAGGTTTCCCTACAGCATAATACAAGCACTTTCATTTTGATGGACGTCTTAGAGCAGGGCCGGGGAACCTGATCCTTGGAGGGCTGGTGTGGGTGCGGGTTTTTGAGATGACCTCTCAATCAGCCAATAACAGTTGGTCACCAGGAAGTCGGGAGAGTTGGGAACCGCTGTTTTACTATTGGCTGATTGAGAGGTCATCCCAAAAACCTGCACCTAGCCCTCTATGGATCAGGTTCCCCGCCGCTGTCTTACAGGCAGTTGATATAACGGCCAAAAAAAGAGATCAAAGAGAGATCAAAGACAACCTTTAATAAGCCAAGGTATAGAAAATACTGTCAAAGTTAAGCCCAGTTCTAGGTATCCGCTTTCAAGTACATTTTGAACATCTACTTTTGAAAGTCTGTTCTGAGTGATTCAGCGATTTGTTTCTTTGAAATATGATATGCAGTGAAAAAAGACACATGCAAAAGCATGCCTATAAATGTTGATTACCAGTTAATGCCAGTTAATTGGTACTTTCACCAGAAGCTAAAACCTGAGGGAACTCATGTGTTTTAATTCATTTGCAAATTCGTGCAAAGTGAGCGCACCCATCATCTCAGAGTCTGAAGGAGTATCCAGTGTTATGACAAAATTACTGTACCATTACCATGTTACACGTACCAAATTACCATGGAAACCACAAAGCAGCGCCATGGCGATAACCCACTCATGGTGCAGCCAAGTAATGTTCCAGGAGCCAGGCAACACATGCCTAGGCTTCACTTTGTGTTTGGATGAGATTTTTTGTAACCTTGTGAAATCTGCAGAACAGCTGCTCAGAGACACACATGACAAACAGCTGGACATTGTGACCGTCTCCAGTTTCACACGCATTCTTTCGAAGGGGTGAAAGTGTCACAGAGGTAATGTTCAACAGGAGTCCTTTTAGACTCCCGTGACCCGATCAGAATCTTTTTTGACACCTAAAGCTATAAATTGAGACCTGCTTTTGACCGCGTAATGTGGCCAGCCATGCTTCTTACGCAGTCGTGGGCTAGGAGTATGTGTTCAAGTGCATCATTGCGCAAAAGTTTGCAACAGGAAATTCTTTCACATTTACTCTGTATTTCTCTTCATCATGAATAAACTATTTAACCTGCAGCTGCTCAAAGATGTTTTAATAAGGTGGTGGAGAGGAAAGCACCAGGTCGCTGGAAATTAGACATCCCACCTTTTTATAAAATGTACAATCGGCACATAAAGCTAACAACTTCAACCCCGTCTATCTGGCTCGAATGTAATGCATCAAAATAAAACGGTGGCCTTAGCTCTGGCTGCCGCAACACTGCTCAGGCAGCCAAACGCGGTCCAAAGCTACACCCAGCAGTGCTCAGACGGCCAAACGGGATCCAAAGTTACACCAAGCAGTGCTCAGAAGGCCAAACGGGATCCAAAGCTACACTCAGCAGTGCTCAGACGGCCAAACGGGATCCAAAGCTACACCCAGCAGTGCTCAGACGGCCAAACGGGATCCAAAGCTACACCCAGCAGTGCCGAGACGGCCAAACGGGATCCAAAGCTACACCCAGCAGTGCTCAGACGGCCAAACGGGATCCAAAGCTACACCCAGCAGTGCTGTGAGCACATTCAGCCAGTTTTATGGTACTAGTGTAGAGATTGTGAAATACAAGCAGTGACATCACAATTGTAGTTTTTTTTTTTTAAAGGATGAATATAATTAAATGAATAGCTCCGAGCATCTTAATGAGGCTATTAAATAGGGATTAGACTATTTTCTGGAATTTCGAGAACTTTAACATACAAGATGAATAAACCAACTGAAATGCAAACTGGTCTTTCTTCCTGGTAGAAAAAGGAGGTGGCAGCCTTCGTCACTCTGGAGTGTCCAGCGGTCCGTTTGGACTCATTAAGGTCAAACAGCTCAGTCTTCACCTTGCAGGAGAGCAGTCAGACAGGTGTGTAGGAAGCCAACTTCCTGCAGCCAAATCTCTGAGAAAATGCTCCAGTCATTAAAACCGACCAAATATTCTAAGGACGGACTGTCAACCTCATGCTATAGAGGTATTATTGATCGAGGAAATCACAGATAGCCTTTTTAAGCTTAATGTGCATGTTGTCCCCCATACACAAGTGTAAAAACTGGGAAACTGGAATTGGTTTATTTTAAATTTAATGCATAAGTTTCAGGTTCACATTAGAGAGGATAAAAAAAATACCACAACTATGTAACAGTAGTATGGTCATACAGCAAGTGATTAAGTTTAAGAAGAGTGAAGACTAAACTGGCAGAAGAGGGAAACGGGGAAAAGAATCATGCATCAATATCACAGCATATACGGTACACTGTCCGTGACCTGAATAAAATTAAATCAAGATATGCTGCAAAACCATTTACAAATGCACGTAAATCCTTACAACTTCCAAAACAAAAAAGTGCAAAAGCTCCCCTGAGTATAAATGGGGGAGAGGAGAAGTCTGGTCTTACTCAGCAACTGGGAACAGCTCTGATTCGCTGCCGTCAAAAAGGAGAGGAGAAACCGCCTTGGGCCGGGCGCTATTCAGAGCAAAACCGGACATTTGTCAAACATTAGACCTGATGAGTCGAAAACACTGAAATTGCATTTTAAAAACATTTTAAGCCACACACACACACACACACAAGGAAAGCACACAGATGTAAGAAATTGCAGCATAAATAGGAGATGCATCAGTTGTAAGACTGATTACACTGACCCGATTCATTATTTATATATTCGGGGAGTCAAATATTACAGCTGTGCAGGTACTATGAAGTAGAGAAGCACTCAAGGCACACAGAGAGGGGGCCGGGGAGAGGGAGAGGTCACACCTCATCTCCACCGGCAGAACAAATGTTCACCAGAGCAAGTACTCAGTGAGATTTTGCTGGGGTTCAAGATCTAGAATCATCAACAGACAAAAGCTGGCTTCTGTCCGACGCATACTGCGCTTAATGACATGAAGCGATTCCAAGAAAAACGGAGGACAGTATACATTTAAAAGCAAGGACGAGCAGACTAGCGGAATGCTCTGATTTTAAAGGATTAGAGGTTATCTTGGGACTGTCACGTCTAACCTTAAACGTACGCCAGCATTCTTGAACTACAGGATCATCCTCACATGCAGCCTCAGCCTATCAGCAACAGCCGTCAATAACAAATATTAAACACGCTATGATAATGCCATTAACGACAACCTCTAAGCATACAAAATATTTCTTAAAATTTTCTCAAGTACTAGAAGTGCCATTTTAGAAGAAAGCAGCACTTACGAGAGAACTGTTTACTATTGAACATTTTGGATAAGGTGTGGTATCATGTTTTCACAGACATTTCGGCACTGGTCTTTGGTTAGCGTACCACAAACTACTGTATTGCAGACGTGGAACAAACTCGCAAACAGCAATTTAGCGTCTGAAAGCGATTCTTTCATGCCTCCAAACTTGCCCTTAGTTTCCTTTGGTAGACAGCCATGATTTTTTTAAAGGCAGCTGCTGAACTTCACAGGAATTAGGCTGAGGTCTTAAAGAGAGAGGTACAGGAGATGGCAATAGCACCTTTTACCTACAAATGCAGCCTGCGGCTAAGGGCTACCAGGATTTGCGTTTGCCAAAGCAGGGGGCCAGATGACTGTGGACACTAACTGTTTCTCAGGTGCAAGCCAACTTGAAGCACTCAGCCTTCACAGATCAGCGGTGGGAACTGAAGGCTGGGAATCCAAGAGGGATTAAAGCACATCTCATTAAGAATGACGTGCAGATCTGCCCTTGGTGTGAACTGTGGAATCAGATGTCCACCTTTTCATTTTCACGCCAAGCCACGTCCATTGGAAACGAAGGATACGAGCGTGCTTACAGTGCCCGGTATCCAAAGCTGCTTACGTAAACAGAATTATTGTACCTTTACATTGGGTAGCGATGAAACCATTATGAAAGCATGTATACTCACTTTGCTTGGATTTTTTTTTTTAACCATTATATCTGTAAATGCAAGTAACATTAGCTTTTCAAAAACTGTCCAAAATCCTTGAGTCAATTAAAAAAAAAAATGCAACTATTATATAATAAATAAGCAATTTCATTTATATTCATATATAAAAGTCTGCTGAAAAATTGACCAAAAGCCAGCAATAAATAACCTGGCAAATATAAATTTTCCTAACATATTGCTTCTATTAAAAAGAACTTGGAATATGGAAGTAAGGGGGCGAGGCAGAGCCTCGGGCAGTCCTTCAGATGGTGATATGGAAGGGGTCGCATAGCCACTTGTCATTCACATCCCCGTTGGGGGGAGAGCCCCCGCTGGCATCCGGCTGCTCGGTCGGGGTGGACACGGCATCCTGGTAGTACTCTTCGTCCTCATCGAAGTAGCCGTTTTCCAGACCGTACGGGCCGTCGGAACTAGAGCCGGAGGTCAGGTCCTGGCAGCTGCCCTTGTACTCCTGGATGGACTCGTGTAAGGACCACAGCTGACAGAGCAGGGACATATCCTGTTGACGCAGCCCCACCTGGAAAATGACCGAACAGCCAGGAAATCCATGAAAAGAAAGTTACAAGAAAAACATATTACAAATGTAGAATATAGCTACCTGTATTCATCCACATCTAGGAGCTCCTACCCCAACTCACCCACCGGGCTGATCCCTACACCCAAATCCCTACAGAGCGACTCCTGTCATGGAAGCCTTGTTAGAAAGTCCTCTATTGAACGGCGTAGCTCACAGCTCCTTTGTCTAAGGCTTTCTGGAAGTGTCTCGCCGTTGTGAGATCGGCTCTACAAATCGTCGTAAAATCATAATAAGAGAACACCCATTCCCCCACTAAAATCAAGGAGAGGTTTCAAAGAAGTATACAGAGTATCTACGCACTATAAACATGCTTTGTGCAGTGGCGCCGCAGGACAGTGCGCATGTACGCAGCTGTTGCTTCACTGTAGCCAAACATCTGATCGCGTTAGAAAAACAATGTTACAGTGTGTAAGTGCGGCTGGGCGCGTCCCACCATCTCCTTGCGGAGCAGCGCCAGTGCGGCGTCCAGGCTGGCCGGCTTGCTGGCCGCCAGGCTGTCCGTGCGGCTCCGGCCGCGGCTCAGATCGTCCTGGATCATGGTCTTCTTGGCGTACATGCGCTCCATCTCCCTCCAGGAGCCGCCGCTCGAGTTCAGCAAGCCGCTCAGGCTCTTCGGCAGCGGCGGCAGACCTTCAATACAGCCCGGGGTCCCTGCGGCCGTCCCGTTGGCGGCTTTGGCGCTCATGCTGCCCGCGGCGTAGGGGGGAAGCGTCGGCGATCGGGGCGGCCGCTCAGGTTCTGCGCACGGCGTCGGCTCGCCGAAGGTCCGCACGCACCGGTCCGCCCAGTTCGCCCAAAAAGCGCTGCGCTCCGCGGCGTCAGACGGAAACTAGTGCGCGGAGAGCCGCGGCGGCCGGGCGGGCGCCTCCTGTCCCTTTAAAGGCCGCCCCAGCTGACGGGGCGTCCCCCCCCCGGGTGATGGACAGCAAAGGCTGCGTGCATATTCAGAGCATTTCTCCCTGCGCGACGGCACTCCCGGGAAGATCAAGGTTATTCCAAAGCCGAGCTGAATGGCCACTAAAGCCCAGAATAGGAGAGGAGCTGCCCACACGCGGGATAATGTTATTTTCGTGTATCAATTAAAGGACAATGTGTTGTGGAAGGCACTATATGTAAAACAAATTCAGATTGAATATTGCATCTTCGCTCAAAAACAATTGCATTATTGATTAGTATATGATTGGTTGAACAGAAATGGAATTTAAAATATTTTTTTTAGGTTATAGTCTTTATAAATAGGAAATTCTTTCATTCTGTCTTAACTAGTTTAATCGGGCGTAGCATGGCAGTCATTATGGCTATGATACCGTTTGAACACATATCATTTTACAAGCAGGCGATTTGAAACACGTTTCTGTCCTTTAAATGCGAAATAATTTTGGTTTTTCTATTGCGACTGCTGCCAATAAAAATGTAAATCAACATATTATTATCATTATTGTTATTGAGATTTTTTCAGATTTTTATTGGCCAAGCCAATAATGTGCTTTAACATTATTTGCTGAAGGCGTCACAAAGCCAACCACCCCCAAAGGCAGAACATCCTTTACTGTCAGCTGGGGGCTTTATATTAAACTATTAAACGTGCTGGGAACAGATAGCATGATTTCTCAAACTGGAAAAGTGTTCAACTCCCCCAGGCAGGAAAGAAAACTAGAGCTGCACTCAGCATGCACATTTACAGCTACATTATTTGGAAAGTTCCATTGTTGTTGTTCAGGGAGGGGGTGGGGGCATCAGATGCAGAGCTGCCCATCTGTGCCTTCAGCCTCCAGTCCGTCCTGCAGCCTTCAGTCTATTCTCAGCTTGGCTGCCCGACATTCTGAGTCTGCAGAGCAGCAGGCCTGAGATGTCTATGCGCTCCCCTTAGGCATGCCTGCCAGTCCGTCCTGTGAAAGGACCTCGCTGTCGACGCGGTGGCATCTCTCCGATGGCTCTCTGATCTGCCCTCCTTCCTTCTCCATGAGGAATATCTGGCTCAGTGACCTGTTTCCAGGCATACTGCCAGCCCTTTGTGGTACCCTATTACCAAGTCAGACTCCACACCCAGGTTTACTCCTTGCCTGGTTTACCTCATTCGACTTCTCTGAGGCGTGCATATTTATGTAAACATGCCAGCATAATGTGGGTGTGGCACTGGATGAAACTGCAATGCATTTTGCAAATAAATAAACAAAAATACTGCTTGACTAGTTCTGTTCGTAAAAAGAATCTATTATTTCTATAATGTCATAAAAACCACTTACATATTTTACTTACAAGATTTTTCATGTCAACAATCTGAAAACTGTTTTCTTCAGTTGTCTGTGTCCACCGAATAAATAAAATTCAACACAACCACATAGAAACCAAGTAAATACTTTATTTTCCAAAGACAAAAATAAAGAATGAAAAAACCACAACAAACAAGTAAAACAAAGAAAAATTAAATGCAGTGACTGTTAAGATAAATTATATGTTGTGAATTTGTATTACAAATCTGCATGTCTTGATGTAAGTGCAGCATTAATTATTAGGTCGTAAAAAAAACTGCAAACCAGTTGCACCTTTACTAAAATGGCAACAGCACTGCATTAGAACTGTACATGCAGTTGTCCAGTTCAGAGAAGCACCAAGACTCCAAGTGTAAAGGCAGCTAAGTAGGCACTGATCAGGCAGCACAGTGAGGTTCAGAAACACCGCCCTTGTTACAGTTTACTTTGGACCACCATTAAATATATTTCCAACAATTTAAACTTTCAACAGTTAAAAACCTGTTAAAAGAAAATCTGCTTACGTTATGGCTGTAAAGTATTCAAAATTATTTCACAAATGATAAATTATATGCAGGAAGATTTTTACTCCTGCGTTTCTCTGGGAACCTTGCAAGAAGCTCAGTGATTAAAATGCACTCCCGAGCCGGAACACCAAGGAGTGCTGCCACAGTGTGGTTAAACTGAGCTGCAGGAGAACAAACTTTGTATTTCTTTAGAACAAACTGGTGTTTTAGAACAAAAAACAGGCTCAGCTATGTACATAACTTAAGCGAAGTGACTCAAAGAAATCGGAATCCACTATCCAATCAGCATTCTGCAACCTGCCCACTGTTACACTTTTGTTGCAAAGTCATGATTTGTAACATCGATCAAGGTGCGAGACAGGAATCTAAATGGTCATTGATTTTGGACTCCGGGACGGTGGTCTGGCACACGGGACAGCTGACTGTCAGAGACGAAGCACCAGAGGGGCCGGGCGGCGCCGAGGGAGGGGGCGCCGTCTGAGGATGCTTCTTTTCATGTCTCAGGTCAGACCCACCTGACGTCCTTTGAAAGAAGTCGAGGATGTGTGTGGAGATGTGGCTGTCCCAAGGCCTCTTTCTTGAAACCGGCACAGTGGACCCTGATTTTTCAGGTGATTTGATGTGTTTAGAATTAGAAGAGCTCCCTGATGGTCCAGGCCTGGAGCTACCAGGGGTGCTGGAAATAGGGATAACGGGCTTCTTGATGTTCAAGGAAGTGCCTTCAACTGATGGATGCGTAAATCTCTTAGAGGGCAAGGAGTCCCCTAGTACCCCTCCTCTGCTTACATCAGACGGTCTTGTGGTCTCACTTGGTAAACTGGAGGCACTAGAAGTACTAACCTCTGATCCTAGAAGAGACTTTACTCCTTTGTTGTGGAAGAGGTCATGAAACGACTTCTGTTTTGCCCTGCCGATGTCTGTCTGATTGCTCTGGGGCTCCTTGACACGGTTACCAGCACCAGAAATTCTTACCGGAGAGCCATTTATACTGATGAAAGCCCTGGTGTTGCTGACAGACTTTTTCCCTGCGGGGTGTGATTTTGTGGCACTCTGGGATCCCCCAAAGCCGGAACTCCCAGTAACTGGAGAACTTGCCGTGCTGGGTCTACTCTGGGGAGGGACGTTAGCGTTTCTGGGGACGGTGGTGGTCGGTGGAGACCCCGCAGCATTTAAGGAGCCCAAAGGTCCCCTGGGAAGGGGCTCAGTAGGTTTTTTAGGGGAGGACAGCTGAGAACCCCCCCCAAGGATAAAGCCTCTGCCGCTGAACGGGAGGACATTCCGGATGTCCTGTCCACCCGATTTGCCTAGGAAGAAAGCAGTGTAAATGGACAAAGGATGTCATCCCCTTCATAAAACTTCAGTAGTTTACTTATCTTAAACGCTAAAAGTACAATGATACTCTAAAATTCAATATTCAAACAAACATCATCAATAAACTGAAATTTTGCACTACATTCACACAGGATAACGAAAACATCCATCCATCCATCCTCCATAACTGCTTATCCTGCTCAGGGTCACGGGGACAGCATCATATTACAGAAATACCATTTATGTCTTAATTAAGAATCTAAAATCCTACTGACTGACCGCGAATTAAACCACTAACCCAATAACCTGAGGCGGAGCAGCTGACCTGTGGCAGTGCTGGGGGGCCCCTTCCTGTCCTTTAGCTGAGCGGGGGCCTTGGCCGCCGTATCTCCTTTCTTGGGCTTCTTCCCATAGTTCTCAGGCTCCTTGATCTTCACATAAGTCCCCCCACAGGTACGCTGATGATCAGCCCACCACGGGTCCAGGGCTGAGGGAGTTCGGTTCATGGCTCGTTTTACGTAGCCAAAGAAAGGCTTGCGCATTTGGCAGGGCCCGTCGCATCGCCACCAGTGCTGGCGATACAGGTCCACCTCATCGTGGAAAGTGTGGTACACCTAAAGAGATAACCGATCTTCTTAAATTTGTTGGCCAGGAGTGGTTTAAAATGGCACAGGTGCACTTTTTACAGGACGTACGGTGATTTTTGACCCGCTAGCCTGGTTTATTCGGTTCATGTGCTTGCAGAACTCTGGGCCGTGGCCGTCGCGATCTCTGTTGTTCTGCGTGACGAACAGCAATGCATGGATCATCTCGTGTAAGAGGGTCTGGGGGAAAAACGGAGGAATAAACTCATCTTACACCCAATGAACTTTACTAATACTAGTATTATTTTTCTCAAATATAAACATGTACAACAGGCAATCGGCATGCAAATACAGATGAGAAGATGCATTTAGGTAATTTCTTCAACTGAAATTTATAGTTTATAGGATCTGTAGCTTATATAGTGTATAAAAATCACTATACAAATATCTAAACAGGGAGCCAAACTTAACTAAACACCCATACGAACCTGCACCAGGTCCTTCCGCGGTCTCAGTTTCAGCAGCGGCTCACTTAGCCGGATGGAGCAGAGACCGCCTCTGCCTTCGTAGGAACACACTCCTGCACATCTGGAAACGGACAGTTAACATGATCATGATCATTTATTCATCATCATCTATTTATTGCATGTGCATTTATGTGTCGCACACGAGGGGTCAGGGTATAACGGTACTTCACTAGCACAGGGGTGTGCTTGCAATACAGAGCTACTGGGTGAGTGTAGATGTTGGTAGATGACAGAGGTGTCAAGTTCAGGTCCAGAAAGTAAAAATCCAGACCAGGATTTTGTTTCAACCAATTATTCGAGCACTCTGTGACTGTGACTCTTTATGTTCAACTGATTGGTTGAAACAAAATCCTGGTCCGGATTTTTACTTT
>JAODKM010000038.1:5394630-5412792 GCA_026780845.1 Petrocephalus sullivani
GTTGGGGGGGGGCCCCAACACCCCCGGGGGGGGGGAAAGGGGCCGGGGGGGGTGGGGGGGGAGAAAAGGGAAAACCCCCCCCCCCCCCCCCCCCCCCCCCCCCCCCGTAAACCTTATCAGAGATGCACACGCCGGATCTATCATCTCCTGTAAATGTAACGAGGTGGGGTGCTTGGCGTGTGTTTTCTGTTCCAACACGGCAGCCGGCTTTCAAATGTGAACGAGGAAGAATAAAAAAAGGTGCTAGAAACATCGAGTGCCCGGGGGGAATTATCCGCTTATAGAACCGACATCTGCAACAGCCATTTGACCTTTATATGTAATATTTTATATATATATATACACACCATACATATACAAAAAAAAAACAGCTGTATAAATAAACCTACGTTGTGCAACAGTAAAACCAGTCTGTGTTTAGCTACCCACTGGCGCATGGGGGTTGGTGCAGTAGCGACTGGGTGGAGATAAAGAACCAATGAGAAGCTAGCACATCGGCAAGAGTGCAGCGCGGCCCCCTTCCTCATCTGGGGCCGCGGTGCAGAAGGACGCTCAGTAGGTGCCGTGCGGCCCGCGGGGACCGACGGTACCCCTGTGGGATGACCCCTGCACACCTGGCCAGTTTGTGCCGTCGCTGAAGCTCTCTGTACTTTTCTAGAACTTTTGTGCATTTTCTTCAGACTCCATTTCTCCGAGATGTAAACGTTTTGTACTTTTTTTGGTGGTTTGTATATGAAATGCATTGTAATCGCATCGTTTCATATTATATGGTGTGAATGAAAAGCATCTGCTTCCCCCCCCCCCCTTTAAAAATCAATAAACTGTGATGGCATATAAAGAGCGGGAGAGACTTGCTTCTTTCTCCAACGGAGCACAATAAAGTTTACATTTATTATTAAAACTGGACAAGTACAAGAACACCAAAAAAAAAATAAAAAAATGACAATAACGTACAGAAAATGACACTTTAGACCCGTTTTCACTTCATAAATCTGGAGTTCTTGATCTTCTGGATTTCTTTCGAGCTAAGGAGCAGCATGCCATTTTTGAACCGGCCAACCTGTCCCGTCGGCAAGGCGCCTGAAGTCGGCTTTCTTTTTTTCTCTCTGTAATGATAAAAAAAGGCAAACAGTCCTCTCTCTAATTACAGAACCAGCCTAGATATTGCCAACATCGATACATTCTGTGAAATGTGGGGATAATTGTCTGTGTCCGTAACCCTGCTTCTTCCAAGTCACAGAATCTCTCACGACTGATAAATGGCTTCCTTACTTTTCTTTCTCCTTCCTCCTCTTCTTCTTCTTGGTCTCCTATGAGAATTAAATGTGACATGTACTTATTCTCACACAGAATACATGCCGCTTTCATATTAAAACAGTACTTGGAGGAAGTGACAACATTAAGATTCCAAGACAGACACAAAAACGAACTGGAGCATTATCATGTACAATATCTTCAGGAGGCCAGCTGTACCTCGTGGTCCTGCTCCTATGCCGAGCAGCACAGTGTAGCAATACCCTCATTCAGAAAGAAGAATCCATAGCCATGACACAAGCAATCCCACCAATCAGCGGAAGGGAGCAGCTCACCGAATTTATTTCTTCCTTTTCCTTTAACTTCTTCTCCTTAATCATCTGCTGGTAGACTTTGTAATTGACGTGTTCCTTCTTGGGTGGCTGTGAGGGATAAAAGCTCTCAGCTGCTGCCTTATACAGCCATACCTCCGCTTCCATGGTTAATGCTCTAAGCCAGCGTTTCCCAACCCAGTGCTCCGAGTCAGGAGGGAGGGAAAAAGTGCACTGTCTGGGGTCCCCGAGGACCGTGCTGGGAAACACTGCATTGTCTGGGGTCCCCGAGGACCGTGCTGGGAAACACTGCACTGAGGGGGTTTCCGTACCTTTGCTCCAAGCATGATGGCTCTTTCCTGCTCAAACTGCCTTCTCTGTTCCTTCTGAAAGCCAGTAATTCCAAACCTATGAACTTCCAGCCGAGCCTTTTAAGTGAGGGTAAAAAAATAGGAATAGAAACAAAATATGAATCAATATCTTAATGTTCTATTATGCAGCTTGATAAAATACAAATCTAACCTTTATGACCTGCTTTCTGTTCAAACAAAACATTCATTACTTATTTACCTTCTCCAGATTAAATCGGTCAAGATCCCCTTTGCCATTCTGTACTTGTTGAGGCTGAAAAAAGCAAATAGTCACACAAATTATCATGGCGTAAATGAAAGTGTTCAGTGATCTTTATAGGATCACATAATTATGACTAAATCATTGCAAACCACTTAAATTATTATATCCGATAAAAGCTTTCAGGTCACCTGGCAAACAAACACCACATAACCATGGTGCCTTCTCCGCCACGCAGCGAGGATCCCCTAACCAGCACACACACCCACCTCTCTATCTGGCGCTGCGCCGTTTGTCCTGCTGTTCTTCTTCAGCGGATCCTGGAAAGACACGACCTGTATTTGCGGAGACGCGGCTGCGCCCGCAGCCCCGCAGCTGTCCGGCCGATCAGGCCGATCAGGCCGATCCTGCCGATCCGGCACCCTGGCCTCGGCCGGGCTGCCAGGTCCGCAGTCCCAATGGGCAGCGATGTCCACGTCGTCTACGGATGCATCCGCCTCATTTTGCTTCTTCGTCTTTTTCTTCTTCTTCTTTTTCAACTTTGTTGTTCTTCCATCTCCCGGCCCGTCACCTTTTGGAGGTTTGACAGTTAAGACTGATCATTTTACCCGAGAATATCCCTGACAACTGACAATGCCATTTAATGATGGCACATCAGTACTACTTTTGTCAAGGCTTAGCACGCAGGTAAGCAGCCAGGCATGTTAGTTTGTTTCAAGCTATAAAAATAGTATAAAAATAATCAGATCGTTCCTAATAACGCCTGTCGTTTGCTGCCCCCGGCTTACTATCGGCACAGACTCGGCCTGTAGTACAAAGCAGCTCGCATGCACTTACCAAAATCATAAAGCTTATTCAACACCTGGTCGAGAAAACCATTATCCAAATCGCTTTCTATTGCCTCTTCGTTCTTCGAGGTCATCCTAGCATGTAGTTTTAAAAAAGCCGCCTGTTACGTTTGTTAGTGCTCCATCCCATTACTACCTTCAGTTACAAACACGTTTCACGTGGTTTAAAAAAAAAAAAGAGAACCCGGAAGTGCAGCGCTGCGTGTCCCTCCTCGGCCGCCGTAGGCGCAGGATCCGGACCGGAAGTCGCGCCTCTCCTGATCGAACGGCTCCGCCCATGTGGATCAGGCCACCTGTGCGGTATGCGAATATTTCCAAGTTTTGCTCTGGATCGGGAAGTGTTACTTTGTCTTAGGATCGGCGTCTACGCTCCATGCAGGCTTCCGCCCGAGTCATTCCCCTCTTTTAACGAATGGCATCAAGAACTCTGTACTCGGTACGTAATGCATAGACTACATTGTTAGCTAAGCATAACGTCCTTTGCTGTGGTCCCCAATGCACACCGCGGCTGTCATGCTGTCTGCCCCATACGTGTGTCACTGTCATAAGCAATGAGCAATGACAGCAGACGAATTAGTAATAATTCTTATTGGCATAGAATGTATGGTTATATAAAAGCAGCCAGGACAACAGGAAGTAAGTACAGCTCTGTAATTACTGATTAGTTATGCGGGTATCTAGTGGCAGTAACAGAGTGTGACTTGGTGTAACTGTGCGGAGGTGTGTGTGCCTGCCAAGCAGAGAGACCCGGCTCTAAAGAAGAGGGATGACTTCGAGGACATCCTGGAGGAGAGGCGGCACAGCAGCGACCTGAAATACGCGCTGAAGTGCTACATGCCGGCTCTGTACAAGGGGGTGACGCCCTGCAAGCCCGGCGTGCTGAAGGCGATGGTGCTGCAGTCCGAGCCGCTCCGCCACGTCGTCGCCGAGGTGAGAGAGGCAGCCGGGCGCCGCCGGTAGGCTGCACTCTGCACGGCCATTGTAACGATAAGCGGTCACTTACGATCCAGGAGGACAATGGAGGCTAAGATGTGACAGCCATGCGCGGACTGGTTATACCCCCCTCCCCTCCAGCCCGCCCAGTCAGCCGTAAGTGTCAGATCTGAGGTTACCAGTGGATCTGTGTGCTCCCAGTCATGGCCAGCACGTCCGCTTGCAGCGTCTGCCTGAGCCTATCGAGCCTGCCGAGCCAGTCCGCTACCGCGCACGTAACGGCCGGCGTTATGCGGGACGCACGTCTGCATCCAGCTGTATGCGGGGGGGGGGGGTTTCTCACCTGGGCCTGTTTGACCATGCTTTCTAAAAAACAAAAAGTAAAACAATGCATGTTGCTTTGGATAAAAGTACCTGCTAAAATATACCCAGGGTGTGTTCCTAGCTTGCTGCAGAGGATGCACACTTTAAAATGAAATATTTTAGTAAAATAAAATGAGGGAACTCTCGGGAAGGACGAGAAAAACGTGAAGCAACAGGCACGTTGAGCAACAACAAACTTCTTGTATATTTAGCAGCAGTTGGCCTCAGACCTTCATCTTTAGAAGCTTGAGGGGGTGATGGTACCTGCTATAGGGTCCAGTCATGATGAGTTATGAATGTTAACACACCTTTTAATGTTATACTTTAGGTAAATTTATACTGTAACTTTAATCCTCTAGAGCAACAAACAAACTTTGAAGTTGCAACTGCAGACGGGTAGGATTCCTGACAAGGAAAAGGGTGTGGTGGCTGTCCACAGGGGTTGGACCAGTTTTTCCAGTGATAGCTGCTGCTAAACTAGGTTTGGGAAGCATGCATGCTATTCATTGCCTCTGCTGCTCAGTGCCGCCATGTCGATTCTGCTCTCAGCTGTCAAAGGAGACCGGGGAGGCCACCGACCTCTTCCAGGAGGAGGCCTCGGCCATTCTGGACGAGATGGCACATAAGCTTCGGCTTGGGACCGTCCGGTTTTTCGCCTACATGCTGAACAAAGCCTTCAAGGCTCTCTACCAGAGGGTGCGGGTGAATGAGGACGGCATTCAGAGAGTAAGTCTTTCCCGATCTGCCATCAGTTATGTTACAAGGGGGGCCTCAAAGCTGATTGATTTGATCTTTAATCCGGCTTGAATGTGTGCAGACAGCACCTGCCGGAGGTTTGTGAGGAGCAGCGGACTTCTCTGCTCTTTGTGACATGGTGATCGCGCATTTCTGTCGCCAGCTTCAGCAGGCCATCCAGGAGCATCCGCTGGTGCTGCTTCCAAGCCATCGGAGTTATATGGACTTCCTCATCGTGTCCTACATCCTGTACACCTATGACCTCGCCCTGCCAGTCATCGCTGCGGGAATGGGCACGTATTCTGGGACAGCTGCCCCTTACTGACCAAACAGATGTGTGCGCACATTATGTCAGGAATGCTGAAGACGAGATCATTTACTCGTGACTCCAACGTGGCCAAGTTTCAATGTTATCAGACGTGTGTCATGAATGTTTTTGCCATCCCTAATTTCCTATTGGCTGTGAAATCTCCAGACTTTCTAGGCATGAAGTTTGTGGGGGAGATGTTACGAATGTCCGGCGCCTTCTTCATCCGGCGCTCGTTCGGGGGAGACAGACTGTACTGGGCCGTCTTCTCAGAATACGTCAAGACGATGCTGAGGGTGAGTGCCATCTCCACAGGCCCTCGCCGCCTCCAGCTTCGGCCCACACTCGGCTATTTATGAGCATAGTGACGCAGATTCCCGGATACTAGTTTGGATTCTAGATTCACAGCAAATGCCAGGCTGTTTTGTGGTGTCTTTTAAGTATGATATTTTAATTTTGCGTCACCTTTATTTCTAGTTGGTTGCTTCTTTCGTTTCCACCTATAGTCAGGGCTTTTCAGCATTGGCTTAGCTGGGCAGCATGTTTATCAGCTCAGTGGATCAGGATCATACGTCTCATTTATTCCGTAATTTGTTCAGTGGAGCCCTTCAATGCCTGGCTGTCCTGGGGACCCAAATCCAGTGTGGGCCCCAGTGTATCAGTCCATGTGTATCGTCAGTGCCAGTGAGTCCAAACACTGCACGTGTGCATTTCATCCTTAGATTGGATACGCACCAGTCGAGTTCTTCTTAGAAGGGACGCGAAGCCGAACATGCAAGTCTTTGACTCCCAAACTGGGTACGAGTGTCTTCATCTACCAGTAGGTGCTGCATGAGTAGGTGCTGCAGCACTCTTCCATCGCTGTCAACCTCACAAAGTGCTCCTTTGAACATCTAGAATGTGTGTTTCGTCGTCCTGTCCCCATCCTGTCCAGGCCTCCTAAACATTGCAATGGAACCCTTCTTCAAGGGGGAGGTGTTCGACGTCAGCATGGTGCCGATCAGCATCAGCTACGAGCGGGTGCTGGAGGAGACCCTGTATGCCCGCGAGCTCCTCGGGGTGCCCAAGCCGAAGGAGTCCACATCTGTAAGCCAGTCCCCCTCCCGCTGCCCCCTTACTCTGATGTCCACAGGGCCCCGAAGGCCGTGTTGGGGAACACAGGAACTTTAGGCAGACTGTAGCCAGCTGCCTCAGGCTTTCAGCCTCTGTCACCAAGTGACATTTGGAGCGTGTTGTCGTTTCTGCAGAAATAAAACCACGTAGTTTTTCGAGTGACCGCAACCTGCTTTGTTTATTTATGCGTCCTTCTTTCAGGGGCTTCTGAAAGCTCGGAAGATCCTCAGTGAGGACTATGGCAGTATACACGTGTATTTTGGGCACCCGGTGTCCCTCCGCAGTCTGGCCCAGGGTACAGTCAGCCGCTCCCAGTACAACCTGATGCCCAGGTAAACCTTGTCCGAATACATAAACGATCTAGTCACTCTAGGTAAAGATTATCTATGGGAGAGATATTTTGATTGTGTTTTTTTTTTCCCCCGGTCAGACAGTTTTGTTTTGAATTATGTTCATTTCCAGCCACAGTAATTATTCCTAATACTTAAAGTATAACTCCTGATCTCTTTCCCGAGTTGTTCTCAACAAATCAAGATGGCCCAGTCATTGCCAGGTATGGGGAGGTCTTCTGGGTAGTGTAGCACAAGGTAGAATAGGCTAACATCTTAGCACTAATTTTCACTTAGTGACTAGTTGCTGAGCTCCTTTATGATTACGCCTACCCATGGGGTGATGGGATAAATCAGGACAAGGGTACCCTGTCGCATTTTAGGACCAGAGGGGCCTAGCGAGTCAGACCGGTCATGTGACTTTCCTAGACACATCCCCCAGAAGCCCAGCCACGACATCCAGCTGTTTGTGAATGACGTGGCCTACAAGATGGTGCGTCTTCAGGAGGAGAACATGACGCTGAGACCCTGGGTTCTGGTGGCCACCATCCTCATGCAGAACCCACACGGTGTGGACATGGCATGGCTCACCGAGCAGACTGCCTGGCTCCGGGGCCTGGCGCAAGCTTTTGGGGCCTTCCTGGACTGGCCTGGTATGGCACTATGTCACGTGATGTTGCTTATAATCCTCATTCGCTGATGAGGTGTCATTACCACCGCAGAGTATGTGATAAGAGAAGAGGTTCCACATTTTCAAATGTAACTTATAGGGGCGTTTGCTTGAATATTAGTATGGGGGTATTCATTCCCTTTTTCAGATTTTTTGGGGGGGGGGGGGGTTGGGAGGGGTGGTGGATGGGGGTGGCTTATACAGTTTGGCAGGTGTAGGGAGCTAACTGCACCATTAGGGGGTGATGGCAGTAACTGCAGCTATACCCAGTAGGGTGATGCCTAAGGGCAGATGCTGGCTAGCTAGGTCTGCCACGGGTTCGTGTAGAAAATGCATCGCCTAGAATTAAGAATGACTTGAGAAGCTGTGTGTTCTCAGCACGATTGATGACGCCACCCCCCCAAAGTGATATCGGCCCATGAGTGCGAACCTAAGCAGGGCATTACGTCTGCACCTCTGCCATCTATGTGTCACACTCTTTAATTTCTTTGCTGGGGGCTGTATTTTCTGCAGAGTTGTTTGCACTCTGAAGATGACAGACTTGTTTAGTTCTAGCAGAATCGCGCTACTCCACTGCGCAGCCCCAATTCTGATTAGGATGCTTTGCGAATTTCTAGAGAATTCGTTTTTTGAGAATCTCTGTAAAAATTCTCATATTCGGCAACGCTGGGACCCGGGCACTGTCGGATTATACATTTTTTTAAGTGCCTATTACTCTTGAAGAACACTGAATTGTAACACATTTCTTACATGTTAGTCTTTTTAGATACACGTTAACTATTATTGTGCTGTTATATTAACATGCTGCGATGTCAGTGCTGGACACAACACAAGATCGTGACGTTAACCATAGCTGAAGCAGGGGAAAGACTCCGAAAGCGTGCGAATCTGTAGGTGTAATGTGCGGGAACTGACATATATACTGCGCAAACTTTTCTTTATTTTTTATTTTTAGTATAAGTTCTTAGTATATTGTTGCTGCTTATTATGATTTTTACATTTTTTTACTGGTATTTTGCTGGAGTTGTGCCGGTTACTTGAATGCCGGATATGAGAGCTTCTTACTGTAGCTGTCTTTGAAATTCTGGATGGTGTTACTTGGTCCCAAATGGTGTCTGTTTTCCAATCAGTCTTCAAAGTAGAGTCCGAGATCTCTGCGACCCCGCCCCTTTTGGGGGTGTGGCTTCCCACAATGCATGTTCGAGTTTCCTTCTCGCTCCAGGTCCCTGCTGTGTGTGTGCCCATGCTGAGGCGAGCTTCTCGTTTCCTCCTCCTCCCCCCAGACCACGTCTCCACCAGCAGGGCGGTGGCCTCCGGCCTGGCCCTGCACCCCAACCTGGTCTGCGCAGAGAGGGGCCGCGTGCGCCTGGCGATAGAACCGAAGGGTGCCGGGACCAGGGAGCCGCAGGAGGATGTGTTTAACCACGCCGTCACCATGCTCTCCTGCGCCTCCTACAGGAACCAGGTCCTGCACGTGTTCCTGCGACCTGCCCTGCTGGCCGTGGCCATGGACGTCGCGTCCACCTCTAGAAAAGGTAAAGGGAGGGGGCCGGCCGAAAATGGGCGACCCGGGTGACGCCTCTGCGACGCTGTGGAACACTGTGCCGCCTGCGTCTTTCAGACGACGTATACCGCAGCTTCTGCCACCTGCGAGATGTGTTCTCCAACGAGTTCATCCTCTGTCCTGGAGGGGACGTCCAGGTGAGGGGTCTCGCCACATGCCAATGAGACCTCAAACACGCCTTCCCAACCCCCATTTTTGGGTGGGGGGGTTTCCCTCACTGATTAATGTGTCCCTTTTTGCAGGACTTTGACGAAGCCTGCTTTCTCCTGACGAAGCGCAGTGCCATCCAGATCCTGAAGCAGGACATTGTGGTGACGGAACAGGGCCGGCCTACCCTCTCCTTCCTCTCCGCAATGTTTCAGCCGTTCCTGGTGGGTTACCAGGTAGGAGTCCTGCTGGTAATGCTCCTCGCCGCCTCGGTGGCTCATTGCCTTCGCATGCGGAAGGTGGCTCTCGCTGAGAATCCCCCATATTGACCATATCACACGCGTGTGGAGGCGTGTGGAGGACGAGCTGTAAATGTCACCTTGCTGGTAGCTACTTCATCTGTTCTGCTGCGCTCCATTATTATGGATTTGAAGCCTCCGTACACCAGCATTTCCCAACCCGGTCGTCGGGGACCGCCAAGGCAGTCCATGTTTTTGCTCCCTTCCAGCTCTCGGCAGGGAGCAAAAATGTGGACTGTCTGGCGGGGAACTTGGACAGAGCAAAAACCATGTACTGTTTGGAGGAGCGGGTTGAGAAACACTATCTTGCACAGGTGATCCTTTGATCATCCGCCCCCTTGTTGCTGTGGGCGGTAGATCATTTGCACCCTAATTGCTTCCACGCTGGACTTGGCTCTGGTCCTAAAGGCACCTCCTTTTCCATCCCGGCGCAGGTGGTGTGCCGGTACCTGTGCGAGGAGGTGGCCGAGAGCCTCCCGGAGACGAGCTACGTGGCCGGAGTCCGCAGCTATGCCGTCAAACGCATCCTGTCGGGTATCCGAGACGTCACTGCCCTTCTCTGCCTGTAGGTGGCGCAGTGGTTAGTTGTCCACTTCAATACTCCTCCCCCTTTTGTCCCCGCTTACAGGGGAGCTGACGTCCCTGGAGGTGCTGTCCTCAGACTTGCAGAAGAACGTCCTGGCGGCATTGCTGAGGATGAGCGCTGCGAGGAAGATTAAAGTGTAAGCGTGACCATCGGGCCACTACGTTTATACGACGGGAAGTGATTAGCTATCGCTCGCCTCTCTACTGTGGCCCCGATATTAGGTGGAGCTATTTATCACACTTACTTCAGAGACCTCGCTCATTGATGTTCCTTCCCTTTGTTTCAGAGGAGAGCAGATCACTCTCCGCGTGAACAAGTCCGCGGTAAACACGATAGAGAACACGCTCGGTAAGAGAGACTTGATGAATGGAATGCGTGATTAATAAATCGTTCCCTCGAGCCCATTTTTCCCCCCACATGGGATTCATGTTCAGGTCATTTACTCATTTTATTGACTTTTTTTTTTTTTAACTGCAATAGCCTGTTCTTGACAGATAGGGCTTTGACGAACGCATTGATCTGTTTTCGTTAGCCAAGGCTATGCTTTTAATAGCTTACGGATTGGCACTCGCACTGATTTATCGGCGATGCCCCGGAAAAACCTCCTGCTTTGTACTTTCTGCCAGGCTGGTGCCTGCCGCTCTTGACCCCTCCCTTTCTTCTATGTCGCTTTGTGTAGCAGGCAGAGCTCCTACACAGAAAGCCGTCCTCGCCCGACTCTAACTCGCACATCTGAGGATCCCAGGTCACGTCCTCGTCCAAGTGGCGCCGAATCGCCCCGAAGACGGCGCGGCGCTGCTGCTGTCACACTGTTATCTTTTAAAAGAGACTTAACACACTCCCACGTGGGACACCGTCTCCCACATCAAAGCTGATTAGCCCTTTCCAAATAGTGCTTTATAAAAATTCTACCGATGCTGTTACTAATATGGTTTGAAGGCCGTCGGTGGCGATGCCAAGTTCAATCCACCGTTGTCAAAACACAAGGCGTCTTCTGGCAGACCCCAAGTTCTCAAGGAATCGAACCAAAAGCCAGTGACTTCAGCCAGGTCATTATAACCTTTTTTACGTGAGATGTACAGCTCTAATGTTGGTTGGCGTTTTCTTGTTCTTTGCACTGTCTTGCAGATTTTATGTATTTTTTTTTTGTCAGCACGGTAATTTAATCCAGTGTCATTATGCATCTTGGATGGTTCTCTTGTGTTAAGGGAGAACGTGTGGTTATTAATGAGCTAAAATCTTGTTAATTTTGGATTCCAGCAGAGCATCATGACAGGGAAGGAAATCTGTATGACGGCCCCCTCCAGTTATGTATGGCATTATTTAAGATCTGAAGTACCTGTAGGGTACGCTTATGTGTGATTGAAGGTGAATGTTTTTTTTTTTTTTGAAGTTGTATTTGCAAATGTGCCACCTTGACATTAACCCAATCAGTCCATTAGTCCACTTGTTTATGGAAGCACTATAGGTCAGGTGAGGATGTGGAGGTTACAGCCAACTCATAAATCATGCAGTGTTTACTGTACACCTTTTAAACAAGAACATGGAGACGTGTAGATCTCTCAAGTATCCAGATCTAGTGGCAAAGTGACATTACAGAACCAGATATTTCTTCTAATGTACTTGGGATCACCTTGAGGTTGGGTGAGAAGGCTTTGCGTTTCGACCGACAAGCAGGAGGTCATCGTGAGCCCTTTTAAATGGCGTTTCCTGCTTTATACACTGGCCATGCCGCCACTTTCAAGAATCACTGTCATAATCATGATGTCAAAGTAATGTTCCCAAGAATTAGCCATTTCATTAGCTTGTTTTTGTTACCAATGCCACTAAGCTGTTACTAAATGTTCTTATATATGCTAATGTTTACTTTTGTTTGTTGGCCACATTTCTCTGTTAAAAAGCTGATGATCATTGTGATGTATGGCGCTGCAGTCGATGCTGGCTGAGAATCACATGAGTAAAACTGCCAAAATAATAGTACTCGGCTTTTGTCTGTGGGAAAGAGCGCACCGTTTGGTCGGCCACTAGATGGCAGCCTTGTCCCTTTTCAGTCGCGAACGACCGGCAATGACGGGACGCGCGTCATAAAGGCGGTTTGACCATATTTATTGCGCTGTTCACACCTATAAAGTGGTAAATGGGAATGTGGTGGTGGTGGGGTGGGGGGGTATTTGAGTAGTTTTAAGCTCTTGGTTTTAAGTGTCCCCTGCACTGTCCTGCCCACGTCCCGCTCAGTCCCCTGCGCTGTCCCGCAGTGGGCGAAACGCGAATCAGCCGACGTAAGCCGGATGTCGCCGGGGTGACTGATAGCATTCCCGGCCACCCCTCCCACTCACCCTGTAACCTTTGGCAGGCTCAGATTGATTGATTGCATTAATTTAATTGCACGCCCCCCTGCCAATTTGAAGGGATCTGCATGCAACAGGGTGCCTGCCGCAATGGGCGCCCTTTCCGTCAGCGTGCCGTTACGACCACTGTGGCCCTTTCTACCGCGAGGCCGCAGAGCCTGGCAAATGTGTTATTTCCCGGCTTTTCCGCGTAAAATCACGCAGAAGGGGCGGAATAGTAAGCGGAAGAGGAGTAGGGGGATGTGCCGATGCTTGGGGCGCGGCTCTGAGCTCCGGCCTTCCTTGACCATTTGAGGTGCTGGCTTCTGCGTTTTTTTTTTGTGGACTGCAGCGCCACCAAGGGGCTAAGGCTGAAACTGCGTCCAGCATCATTCCCGTCACCAAACAAATACGGAGGAAGGTACATCGGGATGCCCTGGATGTCGTGGTGACTGCCCTCACATGCATCCCCTCCTCCTTCCATGTCGTACATGCACCTCTAAATGCCTTCCATGGGAGGCCGCTCCTGGCTGTTATGCACCCCCCCCAACCTTCACCAGGGAGCGAACCCATTAGCAGTTGTGTGTGCGTGTGTTTGCTCCCGAGCTGTCCTCTCCGCTGAATGTTTGATCGCCGTGGGATTTCTCCAAATGCCAGTTTGACAGGAAAATAAATAATAATCCTCTGATGGCGACCGCAATGAAGTGACAGCCCGGAGATGATTTAATAAAATTCAATACAATCTAATAGAAGTGGTGAGCCAGAGCCCCTAGAGAGCCATTTCTCTGTATTTTTGCCATGATCTCTCAAACACACATTATCAGTTAAAAAAAAAAGAGTCAGATGCAGTTACGTAGCTGTTGCAGTGAGTAAAAACAGGACAAGCAGAAATCATCCACTCTCGCAAAAATGTGGCAATCGTATGGAAAAATTGAAGAAGACCTTATTTGACACCATACGGATGGGAATGTTTCGGCCCCCACCGTGTTTACATTTACGGCGGGGGTAATTGCGCTGCGCTTCCCGCGCGGATGTGTTTACAGGCCCAGCGGTGCATTTATAAATGAAAAATCGAGTATACAATCACAGAGTCACAGCAACCGATGGAACTCTGCTATTATCAGCATTTATATTTTATACTTTGTGTGTTGCCTGTATTTTCAGCAGAATGGTTTCACATTGAAATCATGGCTTTTCATGGATTGAAGAGACTGTGGGTTACAGGCAGTCCCCGGGTTACGAATGAGATGTTTCCTAAGTCTGGCTTTAAGTCAAAGTTGGTAGGGTGGAAATTAATCATACAGCACATATAACAACAACAATAATAATTATTATTATTATTACTATACAGTAATAATAAAAGTAACTACATAAGGTACTATACCTTGCTGACGTAGAACTGAAGCTGCACGAGCCTCACAAAGTGTGTGCCTTCGTTGTCACGTACCATTGTATTTAACTCAAATATTTTATATAATGAGCTTTATGGCAGGCCGTTCGTTGTCCGTATGTCGGACGTTCTCAACCCGGGGACTACCTGTACATATTGGGAAAAAAAGCTATACGAGCCATAGCTAAATGGTACAATGTAAGTGTAACCCCCTAATCCCTAACTCCACCCATCCATCCAGAAATCCAGTCTTCCAGCTGCATTATCAGTAAGTCATTCAAAATGTTTTGACCTTATATATATATATATACACACACACACACACACACACCTATTCTTATTTGAAATGTGTGACATTAATTTTAGGACTTACATTTATACAGTAGTTAACATGATTTATTGATTAAATATATATTATTTATAATTCATAATTCTCACATTTATAAAAAATGTAACGTCTGCCATCATAACACTATTTACAAAGATGAGCCTGACCTCTGCTGAAGTAGAAAACCTGTAACTTTGCAAGGAAAACTTTGGATCTGGTAGTTTTTCTGCAGCGACTTTTCAGTATTACATTATACCTTCGCAGTAATATATTATGCAATATTATAAGTGTCCCCTCAGCTTTGCATACAGAAGTATATTTAATCAGTGACTACTCATGATGCATTACCTTGCATACCCTCCGGCTACAGAACTGCATTTCTGCATTACGGAAAATTTAATTATGAAATTACAAAGCACCAGGTTGATCAGCACAATTTAAATTAGCGAGTACACAGCGTTAGCCTCACTGGCTGCGGCCTTACCCAATTAGCATGACAAAATGACTTCCTTTGGATCTCAATGAAACTTTTCATTACGTGAATTGCAAGCTATAGTTAATTAAAATGAGCAGATAGGTAAACTTCCAGCCTTTTCTTAGGTTTTTGAAGGCCTGTTCTAGGGCTAGAGTGCAACTCTGATTTCTTTTCATTGAACAGATGCTTTTATCCAAAGCAACGTACACTTTTTGGTGTAGAGAAAGGAGGGTCAGACAATTGCTGGAGAAAGTGGGGGTTAAGGGCACTGCTCAGGGCCCCAGGGCTGGCATCATCCTGACCATACATTAACAGGCACAGCATTCTAACCCAGTGTCTCCCAACCGGGCCTCGGGGACCATATTTTTGCTCCCTCCCAGATCCCTATCGGCAGGGTGCAAAATGTGGACTGTCTGGAGGGAGCAAAAACATGGACTGCCTTGGAGTCCCCCAGATCCAGGTTGGGAAACACTGTCCTAACCTTTTGGGCTACACACCACCCCCAAAGAATCTTAGTGACGGAGTATTGGACTGGGTCACGACACAACTGGTTTCCTAGCTTATATTTTGTAGTGATTAACAAGATCTTGAAACATACAGCATTTTATTTTAAACAATCGCCTCCATTTCTAAACATCAACCACAGCCACATTCAGTGCAGTGTTCAATCGCCAACATGTGGGATTATTCATAGATCAAAATCAAGAAATGAACAGGTGAATGTAAAGTAATTGCAGGAAAATAACAGCACTTTTAGTAACAATTAACCTCAGCCAAGCGGAGAAAATTAAAGAGAACTGCGCATTGTCCCTCATATTTTAAAAATAATTTGGACATTGATACATTGCTGGCTGATTGGGAGAGTCAGTGTATCAGTCTTGCGCGATAACACAGATGAAAAATCAGCTGTATTTAGATGATTAAAGTGCACTGCAGTGATAGATGGGAATCATTAGACTTCATCTCCATTGGCTATAGCCCTACCTTATAATCAAGCCCCCCAGTCTCTCTCTCTCACACACACACACACACACACACACACACAGAGTCCATGTATTCCTATCATTACAGGGACACTCTATTCATTCCTATGGGCATAACCCTGATCCCAACTATAACACCCTTAACCCCTACCCAGCCCTAACCTTAGCCAAACAAAATATATGAGACTTTTGGCATTTTTAGTTTTTTGATAGCAGACACAGATATATAATTGAACTTATCCTTGTGGGAACTGAAAAAATGTCCCCACAAGGTAAAAAGTAGCAGGTTTTAATTTTTAATCACATCGTGGGGACATTGGGTCCCCACACTGTAATAATTACAAAGCCACACACACACACACACACACACATAACTTCACGGGGGAATCACTCAGGGACCAGCCAGGGAACAGAATCCATTGGGGGGGGGGGCGTTTCCCTTTTTGAGGATTTATGGGGATCAGGGACGGATGGGACGCTGCGCGAATCGGGGAGCCGGTAAAATAAAGCAGCCATTTCAGCAAGAAAGAAAGAAAGCAGATTTGGGAATTTAGGTCAGGAAAGACGAGCTAAAGCGTAAGAGGATTTGGCGAGATCATCAGGAATCGGCGATTTATACGCGGCCCTTACCAGGGGACAGTCGGACTGAATGAGCATGTATTATTAAGCCGCGGTCACCTGACTCCGCCTTGGCCATTGCTCGCGCTGTATTATTGATCAGCGGAAAGTGGTGTGAAATACAATGACTGTTGTATATATAACTAGACAAAGAGCATATACAAACAGTGAGGTCATTTGTGGGATTGGGCAGCCACAATTGGCTAGACTGATGAAGTCAGAAAGCATTTTATTAACCCAAATCAATATAAAACTGGGCATCTCAACAGGCCTCCCTGAAAATATAGCTTGGAAAATCCCGACACTAGCAGTTCCGTCCCAGCCATTTACCTTCCTCCGTCTCTCACTACCTCTCCAGCTGACCCTTAATCACTGTCTGGCTAGATCAATTAGAGCCAGCTGGGAGTCATTAACTGCCAGAGCTGCACAAAGTTGCTTGTTGCAGGCTTGACCTTGATGGGAACAAGAAGTTTCAATATATCAGCCCCGTTGTATTAACGTGTAATTGTGTTACACATATTTAAATTATATATTGCTTCTTGATATTTTCAACTGCTAATTCTTCTGTGCTTAGTTATGATCGATCCCTATTGACCTTTTGACAGTGGTTGTAGCATCTTGCACGGATGGTATGTGGGAATAACGCCCTTACAGTTTGGCACAAATATTAACGTTACGTTACTGTTACTGTTTGTCCTGTACAGAATTGCATTTATATTTGGATCAATATTCACTTGAAGAAGATCAGGTATATTGTAGGGGACCACTTTCAAAACTTGAGAGATCCAGAACTGAACATGGCACCTCTCGATTTGTGTGTTTTTTTTATTCTACTATATACTTGTAGTTACAACTTGTAGTTGTAATAGAATTGTGTGGGGAAGGGACGCAGGGTGGTGGGTGGTGAGCAGGAAGGATCCTGTGATTGCGAATCTCAGGGATAATTCAGTTTACCAGCCCTTGCTTCTGATAATAAAACCTAATATCCATCCATCCCTCTACCCATCTCTCCATCCATCCATTCATCCATCCATCCGTCCGTCCCCTAGCCACTTATCCTGATCAGGGTTTCCGGGGTCTGGAGCCCATCCCGGGCAGCACAGCACACAAAGCTGAGGTCGCCCTCGACGGGGTGATGACCCAGTAATTCTCCTCCATTTCGTCCCCAGTAACCCAGATTGAAGTGGCGACGGCAGTCTGTGAGAACCAGAGGTGAATAATTCATGTCCAGAAAGTAAAAATCCAGACTTTGTTTAATCCCACCAGTAGAGTGCTCTGTAACTGACTCGTCATACTCAACCGGTCGCTGAAACAAATTCTTGGTCTGGATTTTTACTTTCTGGACCTGAACTGTCCACCTCTGGTGGAGAACCATTGCTGGGAAGTTGTGGTTTCTTTTGAGGCACCTCCCGCTAATCCACCCCGCACAAGCCCAGCCTGCCATCCGCTGTGCTGATGTCATGTCATGTGGTTCCCTTTGTTATCCAAACCTCAGGTGCTCTTACGCAGCCATAAAACTCTAGTTTGAGGACATTCATGGATTTTTGTCTTGTTCTGTTAAGCATAAACCTGTTTGTTGTTGCTGATATCATCATAGCCGTTTTTAATTAAAAAGCAGATGCTTAAAATATCCTATATTATACAGTCAGCATCTCACATCAGCCGGTCTGTTCTCGGAAAGGTTGCCACAGTTACTTTTCCTTGATTATGTGCAGAACACACCCGCCTTGTTACACTGATTGACTGTCCACAGACATCAATTAGACAGTTAATGCTTTTTGACATTAACCAGGAGTTGGAGGTAAGGTCAGTGTACCCCAGGCAGCTGTCCTCAGTTTCTCTGCAACTCGATGTCCTAATACCAAGTGCAAGAATACAATTGTCAATTGTCAACATCATTGACCAGATGGCCTGGAAACACATTGCTAGCTGATAAAGAGTGCGTTACACTTGACCCCCCGCCCCCCCACCATGTTTCCTGAATTGCACAGGCTTTGCCTCCAAGACGTCCT
>JAODKM010000038.1:5419046-5431788 GCA_026780845.1 Petrocephalus sullivani
CGGGGCGGGGGGGCGGCTCTCCCGCGGGGACCACGGAGGGGGGGCGGGGGGGGGGGGGGAAGGCGGGGTGTCACTGCAGAGGGGGCGGCCCCCCCCCCCCCCCCCCGGGATGATACCACCCCCCCACTCAGACGCTATAAAGGCACTGCAGTCCTATAAGGCACATTATCATCTTCACTACGATTAGATCCTACAGTTGGTAATGTTCATTAACCGCTACACCCCCTATTGGCGTCAGTGAGTCACACCTGTTTCATCCCCCTGTTGTATTTTCTCCCCCCAGATCAGTGTGGCTGCCTTGGAGGCTCCCAGGGAAATGATCCCTCGTGACGTTGGCGGATCACCTACTGACAGTGGGCGTGACCTCCTGCATCTTCCACTGAGGCTCTTGCCCATCTGTCGCTGAGAGAGTGGCCCAGGAGCACCCCCCCCCCCCCCTGCCCCACCCCCCCCCCCCCCCCCCCCCGACCGACCCGACTCGACTCGTCTTCTCCCCTGCTTCACAGGTCACGATGAACAACGATGATGAAATATTCATCGACAAGAGAGGAATGCAGCAGGTGGGCCCAGTTAGAGATGCTAAAATTGCAGCGAGGAGGACGCCGGTTGGCTGTGGGTGTTGCGAGGGCGGAGCTGGGAACGCCGTAAACAAGTGCTGGGAAAAGGGACACTTTTTAAAGCAACATTGCTTAAGGGAAGAGCCGTGTTTATCCTGCATTTCTATTGGTGCCACAGAATGTCGAGTGGCATCGCCTAGGCACTTAACAGATAAGGGCAAATGCTACCAGATTACGGAGGGAGAAAATTCTCATGTCAGATAAATGTAAATGAAATGTAAATTTAGTGGCAATCCACGATCTTGCACCAGTGGAATTCTTCACATACCTATTGCTATGGAACAGGAAGCTGAATAAATACATTTTAATCACATGATATAAACATCTGTATTAAATAGACTGAGTCGTATTATGTGTCAGGATGCACTTACTGGAATTAATTACTCGATGCACAAATTCTGTCAGCCACTACATTGGCGTTACATGGCTCACAGAGATTCCCATTAAGCACTGAATTTTAGGGAGCGGGAATCATTTTTTTTGCCAAGCAAGTTGAGTCATGCTTGGAGCTTTCAGCATCAAGATTTTGATTCCTGACTCTGTCAAAAATGATGCATTATTCGGGCCCCTACAAAAATCGCTTTTTTCTGGTCCCTTTCCCCTTCTACTTCGCTCTGTTTCGAGTGCAGCATGTACTGCTTTGCTTTGTTCGCCGTTATTACTGCAAAAGTATCGCTGGGTCACCAGGGAAGATCATTTCCCCCAGTGCAGCTGTGGCAGAGATTTCACAGCAAGCCCATTATAAAAGGGGTTGGTGGAAGAGCTCAGTTCAGTTTACATCTGCCATTTTTAAAGTTTGAAGGTCCTGACTAAAAGTCTATCTAATCTAAAAAAATGAATAAATGAATAAGTAAATGTATGTAAAAATACATTTCAGAGGGCTGTACAATTGGCAGTATTGTGATACCTAGAGTGTGTTAGGCGCCGCGGGAGAGTGCCATACTGTATGGCAGGACCAGCATCCCAGCCTCACACGCACCTCCCGGTCTCACTCTCAAACCTTAAAGTCAGTGCGATTAGGACTCAAATGGAACCCAGTGTTAAGGGGGAGGCCATCTGTGTGACCTACTTCACTAGCGCAGGGATTAAACCGAGCCAGGAACTTAACTTGGTGCTGTGTGTATACGGCAGATATTATGGTCAGAAATAATTTATGTTTTTATCAATAGTTGAAATTAATTAAAATGAAGAAAATGTATAGCTTATTGTCTGAATGGTGCAGACAAAAACAGGGGTACTGCTACAGATTTTGAGCCCCATGAAAGCGTACCGTACTGGGCCACCAACATGGTGTCACGTTTGTGGGAGGAACGACCCATGAATGCAGCTGTACGGGGGTAAAGCCCTTCCAAGGGGCGTTTATTTCCCAGAACGGGGTACAAACAGGAGCAAACACGACTGAGAGCACACAAAGCATCTACAACAACCGACAGGGGAGACTGGACTCGGACAGACTAAATACACCTGAGCACTAACATCAAACAGGAAACAGCCGGTAACATGAGGATTCCCACGAGGGTAACGAGGGGAGCGTGGCACACAGAAGGATCAGACGGGCAGGGGGTGACACATGGCAAATCCTTAAGGAATTATCCTAACCTTTCCCCTCTTAAGGTGATCAATCGTCATTGTTGACGCACCACAGCACGCAACAACGAAATGTGTCCTCTGCTTTTAACCCATGTGACATTGTGACACAGCAGAGGGGAGCTGCCTGCAGATACCACCTGCATGGTATCATGGTATCCCTACATAAAATGTGTCTTTTAATGGAATAAGCTGCCCCTGAGATCCTGACCAGGAAAAGCAGTTGAGATGTCGATGTATGGAACATATTTTTGGGTGGATATGCCTATTTAAGAACTAATAGTGTCCATTCTTTGCACTATGGTTCTTGTTTATAAAATAATTTTTCCAGTAGTCTAAATAATTCAGTCAGTTCAGAAAATAGCATTATTAATTACATGATAATTTACAGCTGAAGAAGCCCTTTGTGAATGAACCCTTTATTGACTATAATGGCTACTTGACATTGGTGTAGGGATGGCATGGTGGCATAGTGATTAACACTGTCACCTCACACCTGTGGGGCCAGGGTTTGAGTCCCCGCTATGACTGGTACTCTGATTTACAAAACCATGCTGAGTTTAATCAGAGTTACCAAATATCCTGCGATGGGTTGGTGCCTTATCCTTGCCTGGCACCTGTAGGATCTGGGACAGGCTCCCTGACCAGGACAGGTGGCTACATCTTATGGGTTAGGGGTTAAATTGCAGGTCGCAGCAGTTTGCGAAGCCAGCCGCCGCATGGCTGAAGAACCTCTATGTAATTTTTGACTCTTTTGAACTGTTTGTCTTGTCGTTTGTCCAGGTTTCTGGTAGCAATAGCGTGCTGTGGTCCCTGTCCCTTCTGCTCCTTACCGGGCGCAGGCCTCCTAGCCTGTCCTCGGGCTTTATGGATAGCTATCCTGGTCTCCTCTCAAATGTGCTTGTCACCGCTGATGAGATTATAATTATAATAGGTTGAGAGAAGGGAGCACAGCCTCTGGCTGTCTCAGGAAGAAGCATCGAGTGGCTGAGGTTATTTGTATCGATTAACTCTACCTGTCCTTCATTCTCCTCAATATGTATAAATGGGAGTTTGCCGTTTGGCTTCACTCAGAGTAAGCTGGATGCATGTTACGCCATTCCCAAGACCTGTAATCTCTAACCTCTTCTCCAATCAATTATCCCCTTCATCCTCGATGTATCCATCCACATTTATTTCTTTCCCTTCTCTAAGGACTCTCTTTATGTCAGTTTAGCCCCAATCTCCATTCCATAAGAAGACATTTTGAGCTCAGTGTGCTGGAAGTCGGAACGATCAATAGATTTTACTGAAGTTCTTTTGTACCCTCTTTAGCTATCAAAGTAAACAACAGTAGTCTATGTGAAGAAAAACAATTGTAACGTTGCCGCTGAGCCATTGTGAAGTAATCAACGTAAAGCTGTTTTTCTTTGACGAAAACTCTAGGCATAGTAAATCTGTCAGACCACATTCTTATTGCAATTAATTTGTAGCTGACTCAAAAAAATAAACAAAGCAAGATACACCCAGTGATCTGACTATAATACTTACAATTTAGAAAATGGCTGTGTAATCTAGACCCTAGAAATCTATACTTACAGAATGACCCAGAAATCTAGGCTGGGGTAACCTGTCTAGACAATACCATTACATTTAAGACAAGACCATAGCATTTCTTGAAAAAAGCTAATGGCTTTTCTAACTGGTCATTTCTGTCCCAAATTAGCATAAACCTTTGAAGTGTATAGATTTTTGATCTTGGCTCATAGGTGCTTTCATGATTTATGTCTGTCATTGTTTTTACTAAATAGTGAACAATTCAGTGAACAGGTGGTGTTCCACAGGGCTTAGTACTGGGCCCACTACACTTCTCGGCAGAGGTGTCAATTTCAGGTCCAGGATTTTATTTCAACCAATCAGTTGACCATAAAGAGTCGCAGTCACAGAGTGCTCAACTAGTTGGTTGAAACTAAATCTGGTCTGGATTTTTACTTTCTGGACCGGAAATTGACACCTCTGGTTCTAGGTAACACTGTACTAGAAGCGGCACAAATAATTAGTAACTTAGTTACTACTGAAGTGCACATCATGAACAAATATAGTAGCTACTTGAAATTAAAGACGCATCACAATTCATTAGTGATTAATTAAACATGAGATCAGTATACTGGGGCAGATTAGGCAAGTACTATTCCTAGATGTAATTTTTAGCAAAAGTTGGGCAGACTTATAGAAAATGAATTTAAAAACGTTTTCTTTTGCTCCAAGTAAATTAGTTTAGAGAGGAAATGTTACATTAATCTGTCACAAACAAAAATAAAAGACAAGCACTAATTATCAGTCTGGACAATTATTAGGCAATAAGAAACTAAGTGGATTTTTCTCTCTTCATCATATACAGAAATAATAATAAAAAATTTTAGCCATTCAGTCTATAAAATGAATAACAAACTGTCAAGAAATCTATACAGTCCACTTCACCAAGTTTAGTGTGCTGTATAGCCACCTTTCTTCTCAATGATCATCATTGTCCATCGAACCAGTCAAGTTTTTATTTGATCATATCTTATATTAGCTGAGGCAGCCTCCCAGACGCCGCTCTGAGACGTGTGCTGCCTGCTATCTGGGTAAATCTCATACTTTAGCAAGGCCCAGTAGTTCTCATTGGTGGTTATGTCGGGCGATGAAGGGGGGCAGGTCATAATTCAATCACCTTTCAAGCCTTTCTTGGCCAATGCATGGAATAATTTGTTGCAGGGGAAGGGGGGGCATTGTCCTGCATGAATATCATAACTTTTTTATATGCTGCTCACTTCTTCCTTTGCCAGTGTTTAAAGAAGGTATCTTCTAGAAATTGCCAGTAAGTCTTTTTATACCATTTGGAAGTCTGAAAGGTCCAACAAGTTCATCACTTATAAATGTAGCCCACACCACATCACTCAGCCACCACCTTGTTGGAGCTTGAAGCAGGTATCCAACCACTGGCCCATCCACCTGCTCAAGAGTCACTCTCATCTGTCCATAAAACCCTTGTAACATCAACATTCTGATGTGCCCCTGCACATTGTTAATGCTGTAGCTTGTGTGCCATGTTGAGTGAAGGTCGTGTTTCAGCCTTTGTGACCTTAGCAATGTCATGCAGTACGCTGCATCTAGTTCTTCCATAGATTGCATTCAGATTAAATTTTTGAAAAATGGTGGCACTTGATGCTAAAGAGTTGCTGGAAATTTCCTCTTTAACTGGATACATATCTTTGGCAGTTGATTTGTGTCTTCTCTCTACATGCTTCTTCCATCATCTTTGGCAGTTGATTTGTGTCTTCTCTCTACATGCTTCTTCCATCATCTTTGGCTGTTGGCCACAAATCACTTGATTGTACAGTGATCACGTTTTGTTGCTTAATAATTTTGCACAGGAAAGTACTTAGACCAAATATTAGTAGTTCAGAATAGGAAATACAAACAAGATACACACTTGCCTAATAATTCTGCACACGGTGCATTTCACTTGTTTTCTTCATTACTTCTTCCTTCAGTAGTTCACAGAGGTTTACATAATTAACAGATATGGTAACAAATATAGTAACTACTTGAGATAAAGGATGCATCACAATTCATTCAGCATGTAACTAGTAGCTTGTGGTTAATTAATGCATAAGGAACAGCATGATACTGTATTATTTGAGCCCCCTCAAGTAAAGTGTTACCAACTTCTCTATAAATGTGTCCAGCATGAATAATATTTACACACATTGTTTTATTGGAAGTGACATGTTAAGTTCAAATGTCTGTTAAACCAAATGAAATATTTCAACTCAAGTTTGATCACTGAGTAATGGACACTAGAATCTGACAAATATTTTGTCTTATTTTGTGATACGCAGATGCTCGGAGCCCCTAAATTGTTTGAATATACAGCGTATCGTCATATTTCATGAGGATTCCAGGTGGCTTAACTTTACTGTGGGTACCTTTGTGAAAATCTTTGATGTCACAATAGATAATGATCTAACAGTTAACTCTCAAAATATCCAAATTGTCTTCCTTTTATCTATAAAGAACAGCGAAGGTCAGAAAGATTCTGCCTGTGAATGATGCAGAAAAGCCTGCCAATGTGTTCATTATCCCTAGACTAGATTATCATAATGCCCTGCTGGCTGGCTCTGTTAATGCTTCCCTAAAGTGTCTTCAGTTTGTACAGGATGCAGCTGCATGACTTCTTAATATAACTAAAAAACATATTAGCCCTGTACTCTCATCCCGGGCCTTGGCTGCCTTTCAGATTTAGAATAATATTTAAAATGTAACTTCTCTCCTCACATCGTTCATGTATCAATGTAACATCTACTTCTCCTATAGCCAGCCCAAGCTGTTAAATGATGAATGTCGTTGTAACAAGAATAAATAGTATAAAAGGCACATTTATTCATGGAATGTTACACCAGCTCATTTTGAAACACCCTTTAAAAAGCAAAGTTCAGTCTTACCTATAAAGTAAAAAGATACCTCTCTAATTAAATATGCTAAGTGGAAAATGGATTCTGACAGTGGAGATGCTAATGAATGCTGCCATACTTACAATCCATGTGATTGCCACCATTAGCTAATCCATGCCTTGTTCTGATGTTGACATCTTCCACGTCTGTGATTGGGTTCATCCCCTGCCTCATATTTTTAATATGCTGTCAGTTAAGCTCACTGAGGCCATTCTGTACTATGTCTGATTAGCTATACTTACGCATTTTTTATATAAATCCTTTATTTGCACAAGAACATCAGATTTTTTTTCGCTTTTGCCTATCCTATCTTGCTTTCTATAGCTTGGGGGTCACAGCACAGGGTCAGCCAATGTGCAACACCCCTGGAGGGCCTTGGTCAAGGGTCCACGCACATATGACTCTTCTACCAAGGCTCGGACCGGCGATCTTCTGATCACAAGCACAGAGACGTAGCACCAGCTAATCACCGCCCCAGAGCGTTTTTATCTTATTTGTCCTGATTTTTCTTTGCTTCCTGCTCAGGACCATCGGATCCTAGGCTCACAGATCATCGCTGCACGCTGAAAGCTGACAATAGCTAGAGAATGGACTCCCGTGTTGATGGAGTGGCCTGACATGACTACCTGCATGGTCGTCGGCCTCTAACATCCAGCTGCTATCTTTCAGCATCTCCTCATCATGATACTATTGCAATCACAAAATATTCTTCTATTAACAACCTAAGAGTGCATTGTGGCAATCTTCTTCGTAAAGACACATTATGATCAAATTAATTGACTGATGGGTTCAGTGATCAGGAATAGGTTAAGACTATGGTTCAATCTAATTAATCCCAACTTGCTTGCCTTATTATAAAAATATAGCAGGTGATAAATGTCTCACATAACTATTCCAGATGCATAGGCAATGGGTATTTTTATTTACTGCTTTGAGAGGTAATTTAAACCCCCTTTATTAGGCAGTCTCCATATGGCTTGTCCAATAAAAAGATACATATCCCCGTAGTTGATGGAAAGTTTCCGGGGCAGACAGAAGGTCTTTGCTTTTGTACCCTTGGGTGTGACAATCTTTTAACTTTATAAATTTTGCAAATTGCTTTAATACATAAATGGGCAAAGTCTTAGCATGTAGTATTTGCGAGCACATAAAGCGATTTCGATACGGATTTAAAGCCGTCATGAAGACAGAGAGAGTTTGAGAGAAAAGGCCTGCTTGCCTGAGGCAGGCCTTGTTGCCGCTTCATGGTTTACGACTGTTCGGAAGGGCTGATACGCAGGGGGGCTTCTCAAAGATGCTCTGTACTCACTGTGCGCTTGGAGCTAAGACAGCAGTATGGGACTGTGCCTTAACATGGAATATTTAAAAGAAACATTTTAGGTGTTTTACAGAAGAAAAAAGAAAAATATATAGTGTCAATTAGCCTGGCTGCTAAGCATAACAAATACACTTAGCTGAAGAATTTACAATTAGTGCATATGAAAGAAGATAGAACTTCCTTGTTCCAGCGTTTGCTGTCCAGTTGCATTGCAAAGCTATATCTCAATAAAATAATCTCCTGTCAAAGAAAAGAATGTTATATTGTGCTTCAAAGCTTCAGGTTACTCATAAATTGCATGTGTACAGATATGGACAGATTAATTAGGCCCTGAATATTTCTGCACACATATGAATCTCGTTTAGACGTCACAAGGAAAAGCCAGCTGTGTGTGAATGAGAGGAAAACGCACGTTACAAATAGAAAGAGGACCATGGGCTGTGGAATTGTCTTGTTTTCTTTTGAAAAATTCAAATATATAAACTTGCTTAAAATCAACAAATTTAGGTTTTTATTGTTGTTGTATTGGTTGTTATTTGTAGGTTTTTTGTGATTGTTCATCAGTGCATTCTTAACAAATGTCCAAAAAAACACCCCCCCACCTTGGTTTCACAATCCACGCAGCAAACGGCCACAATATAATGCCTTTTCATTCATTTGCAAAAGAGATGCAAAATGTAAAGATGCATCACATCTCAATGAATAATGCCTTTGAAAGGGAACTGTGAAAATGTTTGAATCACTACAGACAGAACTGTAAAGGCAGGCTACGCCGCTCACAGTCAGAGGGGCAAAGCTTCGTTAGCGCATTTGGAGGACCATGCTAATGGCGCGTCGTGTCTGAAGTGCATCACTGGAGATCAGAGTGACATCCTCAGGAAAGCAGAGCCGCGGATGTCTGTAAATCTCACACAGCACTGCCGCGCTCATCATCCTGAAAGCTATTATTTCCAAGTGATTTAGGTAGATAATTAATTATTCGCTGAGATATACATGTAACGGAGGGCTCTCCAGATGTCAAAACATGGTGCCGAGGATCCTGGGGCAGAAATAAGAAATCATGAGGAAGATGCAAAATCATGGGACGACTGGAAATAAAGAAAGATCGCCTGGTAAAATTTCAAGTCGGAAAGGTTATTGTGTGAATTGCAGATGTTTGAGAAAACCATCCATCAGCTGTCTCCGTCGAAGATCCCTGCTTAGATCTTAGTTGTATTCTCTCGCAATATCGAGATTTGTGAGCCTGACCCCACTTAAGTTACAGACCACTATTGCGTGATTGATGGTATTAAATTGCTTTATCCAAGTTTTATTAGAATGTACAGGCCTCCTTTACAGCTGGTTTCCACCTCCATCCTTTTAATAAATCATTGTAACACCTCCCTGCTCGCCTGCAAGGCTACGCAGGAAAACGGAAGATTGATGACTTGACCACGATCGTGTGCCAAAATCAGCCACGAGACACACTGCTGGAGGAGCGCATGTACATTTTTACTTTGTAATGGAAAATGCCAATCTTGATCGCCAGGACCAGGAAACAATTTTTCTCATTATCGGCAAATGCCATCTCATTTCTTATTTACAAGCCCTTGATTCACATAAAGAGAATAGGCACATGGACATTTTGGCATTCCTGTGGTTGGGAAGTCGTGGCATGTGGGCTGTGTCCTGATGTCGACTTCCTGACCATATAAGCATTAGTCTCACCTGTTAACTCAGCTAGAAGGCGCACAGTTCACTTAGTAATTCCTGACACCCTATTCCTGACAGCCCTTAGCTGACATTAATAATTGAAATTGAACACAGCAGTGTCCTGTCAGAAAAGTGGCAATCTAAACAAACGGTATTAATTGCCTGGCCACTGTAGTTCCCATTCCGATCCTCGGGGACCGACAGACGGCCGACATTTTTGCACCCTCCCATCTAGGGAGCTGGGAGGGAGCAAAAACGTGGACTGTCTGCAGGTCCCCAAGGACCAGATTGGGAAAGACTGCTCTAGACCAACTCCAGAGAGACCTCCCTCAAATGCAGAAGAGTATCAGATATTGTGTTTTGACAGGCCCAAAGCAGTTACCTTAAATACTGATTAATTCTTTATAGCTTTTTCCTTACTGGAGTGCTGTGATGAAAATGCGTGCCAGGTATTTCATTTACGGCACTTTATATATATTAGAATCTTCAAGGAATTGTAGCACATGTGAAGAATGCGATTATGCTCAGGGCTCTGTGTTTACGTGCATTTGTCTCCCTAACTACCACCGAATGTACAGGGAAGAAGCCGACGGCTGAATCTCAAATGATACAGCCGCAGAATAACTAGATAATTAAAAATGCACGCTAGGAATGAATCAAGCTGTATTATGTTGCAAAACCCAGCTAGGAGCTGAATGGTCTTTAGTTCGCATTCCTGACTGGAGACCGCGCGTTCTGGTTTTCCTTCCAGCTGAGCTCGTAATTAAGTATCATCGACTGTGCCGCGGAATGAATGAATCAATGAATTGTGTAATTTGAATCTCATTGAACTGAATGCTCAGAACTTATGATAAATTCTCCATTTAGCTGAATTTATGATAGCTAAGAATATCTATTATGGGCAAAAGACATTACAGATGTTTCTTGAAATAGATTGAAATACTTTCCATATTATTTATTTATTTTGTTATACGTGTGACATCCTACCAACTGCAGTTCAGACCAAAAGCCACTTAAATCTATTGTTTTCCGACCATCGTGCATTTTATTAATAGAGTATTATCACCTATCGTTAAATGTGCAAGGCTTAAAATATTACGCATTTAAGCAGCTGGATAATTACTTTATGAAGTCAGCTCTCCGCCATAAGTTCCCTGAGCAAATCGACAAGCATAGATCACCCCCTCGAACAGTAACATTTTTGTCAGTTCCTCGATCACTTTTTCTGTCAGAAGAATTACTGCACGCATCTAGGATGTTAATCTTAATTAGTGTTAAACAGAGAGAATTCCAGGAAGGTGGAGGACTCTTAAACCCAGCTTTGGACTGGAAATTTAATTAGGGGAAGCAGGCACCGTGTATTATGTGAGTAAGTTTATATCAATATTATTATATACCGTACAGGCAAAGTGAATTACATCACCCTCTTAGGAGAGGAGGAGTTGTGGATTTTATATCTTTATACTGCATCTCAGTTTAAATGACTTTATTGTTACTGTGTTCAGCAACGAGGCTAATTTCCCCATAAACCTTCCTGGTATTAACAGTTGGCATACAAATCCAGTTACAAGTTTTATTGTCACATGTATTCGGGGGAACACTAGTGAAATTCTTGTCAAAGTGTCAGGAGGGTGCCTGGGGGGGCAATATAATGGAGAGATAATCTCCATTATAGGTGCAAAGGACATTATAAGAATAATTAGATGTGTCAATAAACAAATGAATTGTGGGATATAGGGATGAGGTAGTCACTCATGTGGGTTGTGCAAATTGATAATAATACAGTATTAGCATTAGCAGGTAATTTAGTAACAGTATAGTGTTATGCAGTACCGTGGTTATGCAGTGATATGCGTTTTGCGAATGTGTATGTAGGGGAAATTGGGGGGCTCCCATGAAGGAGTCATGCAGCCTGAAGGGTGGCTGACTGCGGGAGATGGAGACGGTGGCTGTTATCGGCTTGGGCGCACTGGATCCTGGATTTGGCTTTTGAGTAAAGGCAATGAGCAGGATGTCTTGGCTCGAGTCCATGTGCCTTCTCTCGGCCTCATTCCGCATTATTATTAGGTGTTATCGGGCCGATGTCATCTCCCTGGTGACTATATAGATGGGATTCCTCCAGAATGCTTCTTCATTACATTACTAGTCGTAATAAATAAGAAACAACAAATAGGGCAAATCACATATACACCAGGCTTCTCACACTGCCTCATGAGATTTGTGCTGGTAGTCGGCCAGTCGGGTCAGACCGGAGCTCACTTGCCAAGGCTGCAGGCTCTGTCTCCTTCTGGGCGATTCCCCATACGCTTCCAAGGCTGCTGGGAGAGATGGTCCCTCCAGCATGTCCCGGGTCTGCCCCGGGGCCCCTGCTCAGTGCGACTCGCCTGGAACAGCTCCCTTCGGCTTCCTTATAAGATGCCCAGGCCACCTCAGCCGGCTGCGATCATTCTGCAGGAACAGCGGCTCTATTTCCAGGCCCCTCTGGATCTCCTCACGCGGGCCCAGCGACCGTGCGCCGAAACCTCATTTCCAACGACCTTGTCCGTTCGGTCATTACCCACAGCTCGCTCCCAGCGCTGGCGGCTGGGATATGGGGTGACTGGTTGACCGTGGACCTCGTCTGATGACTCTGCTCCTGCTGCGCCGGGACTTGTTGTATTAGGAAGAGTAGAATGTGGAAAGTGAGAAACGAAAACGGCGAATTTTATCGAATTCCCCCGTTCCGCGACCTGCGGAGGCGGGGCATCAGACTCCGATCAGAGTGACACCCCTAGCGTCGCGAGGAAACGCGTTATATTAGGACCCAGCATTAGCTAATCCAAGGCACTCGGCCAGCCTTCCATACCGTATCTCTGGGGGTATTACACCTGAGATTAACTGTCCTACTTCGCCAGCTCTGCCAGCCCTTCCACCTATCAGGGACAGTCTGGGAAAAAAGGTGCAGAGGTGGGGGGGGGGGGGGCGATAAAAGAAACCGGGGGCGAAATTGAAACGCCCGCCAAAACAGAGATTTCACACAAACACCCCACCGAGGGACTACGCGGCTTATCCCT
>JAODKM010000038.1:5448924-5464108 GCA_026780845.1 Petrocephalus sullivani
GGGGGTTGTTACTCATGAAATATGAAAGCTTTCAGACTGTCCACAGAAATAAAAGGACCTGGGAACAATCGCTCCATGCCCACTTCAGGAGTTGTAAACGTCCTCCAGACGAATCTATCAGCGTGCAAAAGCCTTCATGCGGGGAGGGGGGGGGGGGAGCAGGTCACAACCAGCAGCGTGTCTCAAACAGTTCCAGAGGCCCTTGAACATGAAAACACCGCCCCCCCACCTGCCGATGTTCTATTGGCCGGCCTTCCTACGCAGCTACCCTCATCGCCGTCTGACAGACTCCGCATAACTGAGACCTTCTTCCCCTCCTGCAGGAGAAACAAACTCAGCCGGCACTCCGCCCCCCCGGAATCGGGAGCCTTATCCACCCCTAGCATCTGAATGCACAATAAAGGCAAGGTAATTTACATAAAGGTGTTCATTTCCCCGACAAAACCTTCCACCTTTGCCTTTTCCTCTACCTCGGTTCTGTCAACTGACAGAAGCTAAAAATCAGCATATTCATCGTGGCCTTCTTCCTATAGATAAAAGCCAAAGAAAGGAGAACAGGACACGCGCTACACATTTGGACGTCCTTTATCAGAGCTGTGGTTGCAATTTAAAGCTTATGTGCGAGGTACAGCAAACAAAAATAAACTCTTAAATTTGAAAGCCCCGGAAATAAACAATGGAGAACGACAAATACAGTGCTTGAGTTAAAATCTTTCCAGGTGACATGAAAACATCCACTGCATTTCTGGGACATCTGACCCCTACTTGTAGGGTCTGTATACGTTGGAGACGTAAGGGGCGTCGCTCAGTGACCTCTGAGCCTGTCCTCGTTCTGAGTTCGATCCGCTCGGCGGTGAAGCCTATGAGAAGTAGCCATAAATTTCGGTATCAGCATCATCATCAACAACAACGATAGTAGATTCCAACTCACGGATACTGGGAGCTAGATGACAGATTCTAGATGATGATGAATGCATGGGCCATATTAGATACAAAATGGCCCACTGTTGCATATTTTATAATAAAATACTCTTCAGAGATCAAGTCACAGGTTGAGTTCAAGCAAGTGGATGAGACTTTAGTCTTTAAAAAAGCTCAGGGTTCCACTCTAGCGCTCCTTCAGAGGCGCTCGATGTCCCGGTACTTCTTCCGTAGGATGGACACTTGGTCCTTGAAGAGCACTGGGTCCAGCCGCACCTGGGAGTGCGCGAGTGGCATGAAGCCCAGCCAGCTGGTGAAAGAGTTCATGCAGGCCTGTCTCTGGGCAAAGTGGTCGGGGTCTGCCCAGCGGGACACCTTGGACCCCTGCGGAGAATGGAGGAGATGGCAAAGCTGTGAGCAGATGAGACAACCATGATCTTGGAAGACCTACATCCTGATTTCTCAAGGGTACTCGCTTAGTAATACGTTTTCAGGAATCTAGGGACTGCCTGAATCTACATTAATTAGGTATAATAATTTGCCAAATTACTTGGATAACATGATTACCGGAGCTACAACCAAAATCATCTGTAGTCCTCCAAATTTGTAGCTGCCTTGACTTGTCGTGTATTGACCAATACAGAGGCAGATGTTAGGAGAAGGATGAAGTTTTTTATGGAAAGCAGACGGTGACTTTCAGTGGGTCACAGCTGACTCTGTAGTGCAATCCAGGTTAGCAGAAATGCTGATGTAATGTGACAGGAATAACCTCAGCAGGAATGTGTAAAGCCCCCCCCGCCTGCATAAGGGATGCTTAAAGCCTCGAGTATCATGCTGGATCCATGCTGGACTAAGGCAGAGAAACTGGAACAGGAAATGGCTTCAAGTCGCAACACGTAGGCTGCTGGAAGTAAAGTCACAGCCGGCCAGTCGCAATGCCAATTATAACATTAATCACTGGGCTGAGCGCTGAGTCATCGGTACGCCTGAGGCACGGTCATCAATCAGGGTTGACGTGGGAAGACTGCTGCGACAGGGATGGTGGTGGCCCCTAGAGGGTGCCCACACCCCTGCATGCCCCGGTGTCCTTCTGAAAGCCCCACCGCACTTATTTCACATATCCCCTGCCCCCAGTCGCACTCCTCCGGTGTCCCTGGGCTGTGTCTTTGGGTTCCCCCATGCAATGGTGCCATTGTGTATAGGACAGATGATCCAGAGGTAGATTAACACGTCAGAGACCCCCAACTACAATTATGAGTTGGAACATCCCCCACCAGCAATCGGCAAAATGTAGGGTTTGTGGTCTCGACTAAATCTATTTTTGGCTATGGGTTTGCACGATGGGGTACTTGTGCAATGGAGGGGGAGCAGCGAAGGTGTATAACTTATCGGGGGGAGTTAAAGATTTTATGAAACAATTTTAGGTGAGGACCCTGGGCGCTGGGCCGGGAAAGCCCGTGCGTTAGAGCACCCCTACTGATGTCCGTTCTACAAGGTGACGTCAGCGCTTCAAGATGGGGGCAGCATAGCATGGCGGGACCACCGATCGCAGATAGCTGTACGACTGCTCGCCAGGCCTGGGGGCAGCATAGCATGGCGGGACCACCGATCGCAGATAGCTGTACGACTGCTCGCCAGGCCTGGGGGCAGCATAGCATGGCGGGACCACCGATCGCAGATAGCTGTACGACTGCTCGCCATGCCTGGGGGCAGCATAGCATGGCGGGACCACCGATCGCAGATAGCTGTACGACTGCTCGCCAGGCCTGGGACAAGGTCCCCCTATACCGTGCTGCTGGATACATTTATTTGACGACACAAGATAAGGTGGCACTCCAGCAATAGCGGTCATGGAGACGGACTTTACAAGGGCCAGCACTCCACAAGAAAACACTGGTTTGCCATTCGAAAAAGGGCAGGCAAATGTATTTTTTGGGGGGAATGATTAATTGCAGCTGCCACAGAGATGTACAGCCTTGTGTGTGTTTTGATGGACTCATCAAACATGATTACGTGAATTCCGTGGGGGGGGGTGGGGAGGGGCATTGCTCAAGCCATACAGGTGCATTTTAATTGGCCACCAGTATGTTCAGTGTGAGGTCACTGAGTCTCCAGGCAAATGTTAGTCTTAAAATATATATTGCCTCTTTCAATGAACATAACTGTCGTGTCGAATATTGGGGCAGTTTTTCAGTTGCTCATGTTTCCATGTCAAATATGACTAGCGAGAGAATACCTGCTGTCATGTGACTTCAGATCACATGACTTTGAACTCAGAGCTTTCTTTGATGTCCCGCCTCCTTAATATCAGCTGTGCCTATCACGAGGCTCTGTGTTCCATCAATGCTGGTGCGGGGGAGCGGTGGCAGGCACTAACCTGCTGCATCATGGTCTCCTTATACTGCTTCTTCTGAGTGACCTTCAGAGGTGGGAGCTTGGTGACTGCAGACACCAGGAAGTTCATCAGGATGTCCTCACAGTTGGCCATGCGGTCCACCACGTTCAGAAGGCTTGCTGGCAAGTAATGAGTGAACAGGTAGTGATAGTACCTGTAGGGAGCGACACATAGACATGGCAGATGAGGGACCTGGGAGTATGGTGGCACAACGTCTTTCAACCAAAAGGTTGTGGGTTCATACACCTGGAGTGGGCGGGGACATTTTGTATCCTTGTCCATGATGATACTTAATGGAAGATCTCCACTCAACATCAACTAATAAGACCGTAATTCCGTAACAGAATAGTGGCATTTTATTCAACCCCATTGAAAAATCAAGCATGTCCCACCTTGCTCTCTATGAGACACCCAGACAGATATACAGGGGAGAGCAAGTTTCCAGGTCAGACCCCTGGGGTAATTGAGGTTATGATCCTTGCTCAAATGGCCAAGGGTGACGTCCTTCTCTGGCCATGGCATATGAACCAATGACCTTCGATCACAGTCCCAACCCACCTAGCCTGATACGGCACCCATCTCCTCTGGCTGACAGGTAACAGGTAAGCGATTAAATAATGACAGTAATATTTGCGAGTCCACTTGCGAAATATCACAGTCTTTCGCTACCTCCTCACTGCAGCACGAGAGTTAAACGTGGCTAGAGATGCCTATACTGCACGACGCTGCGCTGGAGGAGACGGATGTTTTAATCTCTCGGACTGAAATACTCCCCCCTTCGTCGGCAGCCTTGACTGTCAGTCAGATCCTCCGTGGCGCTCGGCTCATTTCCGCCTCGTGTATTAAGTCATGCCTGGACGCCTGAGAAGCCCGGGCCTGCCGCCGCCGCGGTGAGGGATGAGACGCGCCTCTCGGATCTGCGAGTAGGGAGCTTATCTTTCCGGCTCCTTGTACCGGAGGTTGTGGCCTCTGCTGCATCAGCGGCTTGTCGGGACACCGCGCTGTAAATCACTGTCGCTCGCCCCAGGGCACACTGGCGAAAGTCCACCATCGGGGCAATTTGTCTCGGCCCGCATGTGAGTGCGGGGATGAAAGTGGCCCCTTCGGTCCCAAGAGCCAGCCCCCGACCTGCACGGTTATCCCTACTTAAGCGAGCCGGATTGCAAACACGGTAGGCTAGCAGAGAGAAGCATTTCCTTGGTACAACCTCCATGTCAGTTCCTTTCACATCTTTTAGTATCTTTGATAAGAAATATAGATAAATATAAAATAATTACCCAACTCTCCTTATCTCATTTGTTGTTTTGATTAAAACATAAGCAGTTCTGTTTTGTGTGTGACCACGTAATGTAAGCAGTGCTAATGCTTGTCATGCTCACTGCTAATTGTCTGTTGCACAATAAAATCTTAAAAATAACTTTGCATGTGACTATAATAAAATGTGTCTTTCCATAAAGCTGTATCCCCTGTAATATATACATAAATATATAGACAAACTCTGATAACCTGATAACACAGCCTAAATATAGTGCTAATTAATACAGTTCTATACATACAGCTCAGTAAAAAGAGATCACTCTATATTAAAAAAAAATCAGCATTTTTAAATCCTGATTTAATCCTGCTTCGGCTACCAGAAGGCTACACTATGCAGCAGGTTGCTTCTATGTTCTACCAGAAACCAGCCATGCAGAGGGAGGAAGCGACTTCCTAATGCCAGAGATGGCCGTCAACTTATCTGACAGTTTCTCATAAATCGGAGGATGACATCGAGTGACCTTCAAAAGGAATGGGCAACATTAAGTGGTGTGAAGTGCACTGCTAGGACAGTTCATGTCAGGCTCGTAGGAGCAGGACAGAAGACTCATAAAGCAAGGAAGAAACCCTTCATCAGTGAGAAGTATATATGCATATTATATGTACACACCCATAAATTGAGAAATTAGTGAAATAAAAAAGCTGTATATGCTTAATAGATATACTGTCGTTTTGCAGATCATTTTAACAGAACACAGGTGTGCTACAGACACTGTTGTGTTTGTGAATTAGCTGGCGTTTCTCAGATCCCCTGCCTCAGTGGGGAGACACTGCCCTATCTTATGATGGCCCATGATGACTCAGTGGATTGTGCCACTGCCTCACAGCTTCAGAGTTTGCAGATCCGAACGTGGTCCCAGTCCCATCTGTCCGAAATTCAGTATCGTCTCCAGCAGTGTTTCCCAACCTGGTTCTCGGGGACCCCTCTCAGCTCCTGTAGCAAAAACCTGCTCTGTGTGGCAGGGAGCTGGGGGGAGCAAAAATGTGGACCATTTCTGGCCATCTGTGGACAGACAGGACTGGGCCCAAGCTTGCTCCTAGTTTTTCAGTCTCCCCACACAATGTAAATAAAGGCTGTTGGGTGATTTGATGAGCCTAAATTAGACCGCAGTGTGTGATTATGTTAATGAAAGTGTGTTTGTGGTTAAGTGGCCCGTGATTGACTGGAATCTCTCCCAGGGTGTACCCTGCGCTGGAAATAGATAGATGGACATAATTTCCATGTTTACAACCGTACCTTCTGTAGCTTACACCAATAAATATATTATCTTTAAAAATTGCTGAGATGTTTGATTAGCTCATCCCCTCACAGGTATCACAGGTTCAGTGTGTGGTATGAATCATGACACACCTTTTATGTCAAGTAGCTACTATATTAGTTCATGATTTGTACTTCAGTAGTAACTGAGTTACCGCTAATTATTTCTGCCGCTTCTAGTAAAGTGTTACCCAGTGGGATAAAGGCAGCTTAGGCCTTAAGCTAACGGGGGCCTCAGCTCCCCACCCCCTGGCAGGAATTCTGGAATATCCCTCAGAAAAAAAACACAGCATCAAATTCTAGTCAAATTCTAATGGTGAGACTCGAATCTGTAAAAGAGAAACACTCATCTACAGATCTCATTGAAGGATTCCCCAGAGTTTGCCAGCTCGCAGAATATGAGACAAGACTTTGAGTTACCCAAGATTAGTGAATTTTTACCTCTGTAAAAGCAAGACTATTTCCAGCATCAGCCTATTCAGCCCAAAACATTAATTCAGAAAATGTGACATGATTTGTGGCAGAATAATTTGAATTAAGCATTTATGAAATGTATCAAAAGGATCTATTTCAGAACATTTAAACTTTTTAAGTATATCTCCAGGAAAAATGTGTATCCCTTAAATACTCTCTGCATTTTCTATAGCCAAGACTCCTGACATTTTCATGCTAAGTGAAACTCATGTTACACGACAAACGGAAAAAGAAGCAGTGAATTAGCTTGCCTGCAGGATTTGGGCACTGCCGTGGAAAAGCTTTATAACGGTTGAAGTTTCACTCTTCAAAGTACGGAAACACATATTTGCTTTTGAAGATACCGCTAAACAGACAGCTGATTTTTGCTTAGGATCCCAGGCAACGTTACACATCCTGTGATGCAACTCAATGAAATAATTCAAATTTGTCCATAACTGGAAACTAGATTCTGGTCCTCGAGGCCCCCACGACGACTGAGACCCTAAAGTATAGAATGCATTTCTGAAATGGATACAACAAATACAGAAACGGCGGCTGGAGAATACAGGTTTATCAGTTATTGCCAGAGATGATGCAAATTCCAATCACTCGAGGGAGAACCTTGTAAAATTTCTTGAAAAGCTTAATGCTTCTGAGAAAAAGGCGTCATACAGACACATAAACTTTTTAAGAAGAAGATAAGCCATAACATAAAATAGAAAAGCAGACAAGCCTTGGTGACACTCCTATAGACCTTTATGGCAAGGAAGGAAAGTAACAGCGATGAGAGTAACAGTGATGAGTTCACGCGTAGGCTTTCCGTCATAGAGTTTCAACCGTGTTATCTGGCGACCCTCCGCGAGAGCCTGGTCAATGTGGAAGACATTAGCTGAGCAAAATCCCAAAAATAAGCACATATAGAATGATTTAACTGGCTAAACAGAAGCTCAGAGTTCTGCAACTATCAGAAAAAGATGTTAGTAGGTCCCAATGGCTCTCAATCATCTTTACAGCTACTCCCACACTGCGAATAAACAGCATGACTTACTGCTTGGACATCTTCCTAATTCCACACAGACAGCACAGTGCTCCTCTCCCAGGGTGAGTGGCGACTTGCCTGTGGTAAAATGCCGCTCCCGTCAGAACCATGGAGTACTCGTTGGTCCACTTGGAGGTGTAGCCCCAGCGGGCCTTGCTGCTGTCCCAGTAATGGCTGCGCGCGGGATACCCCACGATCCGGTCCGGAAAACTGCGCCACACGATGAAAGCAAAGTCCACCTGAGCACAAACCAGACGGCTCGGGTTTAATTAATGCAGTGAAATAGCTGAAGAGCGATTCAAATGCCCCACACATTAGAAATTCACCAAAACAGTGGGTCTGTATTCCTCTGCCTGGTACACCTTTAGATTCTATTGTAAGTCAGAATAGCTTTTTTATGTAATGTAATGCAGAAACTTCTGAATAAACAGTAATATGTAGGTACAACAAATTGCTTACCTAAAAGATATTTATCTGTACTAAAGGAAAGCCAATGGCTACTGTTGTTATTGTTATTAAGTTTGTAGTTTTATATATGTGTTAAAAATATCTCTTCCTGGGTAGGGCAGGTTTCCTTCAGGTGCTCTGGTTGGTTTCCGCCATAGTCAGACATGCCGTCAGGCTAACTGGTGTCTCTGACCACAGAGCAGCTTTGCCAGCTCTCACAAATCTGGCGTGACACTCAAACTTTCTGACTCTCATGAAGGAATCTTAAGGCAAAATATTATTCCATTATAACCCTACAATTAGCTACATCAAGTAGTTTCCAAACCCTACAGACTATTTACAAGGTAATAAAACTCTTATGTACATGTAAATGTGTGTGCAAAGTTTCATTCCACCCACAAAGCTGGCAGCGTGGCCATAGAGTATAAATTGTGTGTGTGTGTTTGCCCTGCAATGGAATAGCATCCTGTCCAGGGTGTTCCCCGGCCAGCCAAATGCTTGGGATTGGCTTTAGGACACCCTGTGATCTTCTAAGTGGTTAGAAGATGGAGTAATGGATGGATGGATGTGTAAATGGATTCGTGGAAATGATCTCATACAGTATAAACAATTCATCAGACTTTCTTTACATTTGCCAATAGTTTTTCCTAAACACTTTTCCTAATATGGTCTGCAACCTGCCCACATTGATTTGCTTCTCTACTATCCAGCAGACAGTGAGTTCTCCCGAAATCTGAATGAAAACGCAAATGTTTTTCATCAGTACCCTCGCCAGAACAGGACGACCCCGGACTGATGCACGCGTGCAATCAATAGAGCAGCTTTTTCAAAAGGGACCCAGGAGCAGAAATCCCTGAAAAATAATCCAATTTTTCACAGATTCGGCTGTGAAGCGCATGCATGAAAGGGTGGAGAATGAGGCGCTAATCTCATGCAAAGGGCCGGGCTGTGAGCGGGGTTATTCAGAGCTCTCTGTTGGCCATTACCTCTGCACTCAGCGTATGATATCATGCAAATGAACAGGGCCACTCGTAATACATTGATTGTTACCCTACATCATTCGTGACAAACTGTTTTCCCCATTAACAATGCGCCCTGATTAATTATGTGTTTGAATCGCAGACCGAGATAAATTACACGTGGTAAGAGGAATGTCATCGGCCTAAAAACAGTGCTGGCAACTTGCGACGTACCGGCGATGAAAGAGGCACCGCAAAGAAAAAACCGCGGTGACACCTTTGCCATGTGACACACACACAGATGCTGCACATCTCTGGAACTCAGCACAAAAGTTGCCCTTTCAGCAAGTAGTTTGCTTTGTTCCTGACTTCTCAGCAATTACCAGAATAAAAACGCCACAAATAATTACTTCCCCGGGCCCAGTCAGCTGAGTGAGGCTCCGTCAGTGAACGAGCTGATTCTTGGGTTTAGACCAATGCATAGAATTTCCCACCTCAGAAATCGAACAGTTTGACATTTTAACTTAAATAACACAGATGCAGAATGGAGCTAATTATCATACAAAAATCTACATTTCCTCCTCTCCTCATAACAATGTAATTAATGAGCTGAAGTAATGCAACTTTTAATTTTATTCTACAGCTCTTCCAAATATGTTATGGCAATATAGGAGAGGTCTTGATAAAGGCACTGGATTCTGTACTTTTAATTCTTTTTAATTAAAATGCCTCCAGTGCTTAAAGGGCAATTTCTGAGGGAGATTATTAAGCAGATGGGGGATTCAGTAACTGATTCTAGATCTGTGCCTTTTTTAAGTTACAGTAAGTAATTTTGTATAGCTCTACACGTTACCATGATCCTGCTGGTGGGCAAAGTTGAACTGGCTGCAATGAAAATGAATTGATTAATTATACATTACAGGTTTCTTACAAGGCAGAGCTCACAATACATAATAGATTTACGCTTTACTTATTAAAAGCCTTTCGGTATGGTCATTTTGGAAATCTTCAGGATTGAGTCACTGGTAGTCTTCGGTCTCAGATAGGCCCTAATCACCGTTCCATGCCCCATTTTGGTTTTACGTGCAAGGATTCAAGTCTCCGCTACGGTCTAATTCATGTGCACCGGCGGGTAGGAAAGATGCATTGTTTTTTCGGGACTATGGATGGTACGACTCAGTGGCCACAGACTTGGACATTTAGCCTTAAAATATCATGGTAACCTGCTTGGAAGTACAGGAATCTTTCTCAGTGTCTCTCCTGCCTAGTGCCCTGTTCTTTCTGGGACTTTGGTTCATTTTGGCTTGGCATAGCAAGGGCTTTCAACAGATGGTCCACAGAGCAAAAAATATTGTCGCCCTTCTCATATACTCTATATAATGTGCGAAATTTAAACCATCAGCACCATCCCTGGAGAGAAAAATATTTAAGCCACCCCTCACCACACCCAAAGCCAAGCCCAGGCCAGTCCCTAGCTGTTAATAAAAGTGCACAGGAAATAAAAAGCAATACACATTTGAGAAAACAAGGACTGACAGTTCTTAGAGCAGTTGTGGTTTAAGGCAGGGGTGGCCGATCTTATCCAAAAAGGGCAGTTGTGTGTGCGCGGATTTTCACTACAACTCAATTAGGTTACTAATTAGAGGACTGATTGGCTGAAGAGTCGTCACACCTGGGTTTGAAGAGCTGTCCTAAAGGTTATCCCAAAAACTTGCATACACACTGGGCCCTTTGCGGATAAGACTGCCCCCCCCTGGTTTAAGGCCTTGGGTAAGAGCCCAACACAAAAACCCAACTCTGGGATTCAAACCAGGAACCTTTGCTTCAAGGGCACCACGTCGGAACCCACAACGTCACACACCATCCACTAGGGCCTCGGGCCACCTAGCTCTGGTCCTTTGCTGGTAACACATGCTGTAATACAGCATTTCCCAACCCGGTCCTCGGGGACCCTGAGCCGGGCCATGTTTTTGCTCCTGCCCAGCTCTCTGCCAGACAGTCCTAGGTGTTGGGAGGGAACAAAAAACGTGGACTATGGTCTGCAGGTCCCTGGGGAACAGGTAGGAAAACACTGCTGTACTGGATAAGTGGTTATAAAAGATGGATGGACAGTAGAATGTGTTTGATTCAATGATATGAACTAGTACAGCATGTATGTTAACAAATTATCAACTATTATAAATCTACTATACAGGATCAGGAACTGCCATTTCCTCCCCTTGTTCCATGTTAGGTTGTTCTGCGATACTCTTAATTTTAGCACAATATAAACATAAACAAAAGTGAACAGGTGCCACGTGTCAAATGAAAATAACCAATGCTTTGCGAATGTCACGCCTGCATCTCATTTCTGGTTCATAAAAAAATGTGTCCTTTGATTCTGTTACATGCCACCCCTTTCAGCAGACCGAAACATTGTGGAACACGGTCTTTTTTTGTTTGAAAAATCAAAACAAATCCACCCAAAGCTTTATTTGACACAATAGTGATCGTTGCATAGAAAGACTGGATTGTACATGAGGCAATACACTTTGCAAACAACTTAATTGCCTGAAACAACTTGGGCTTTCATTACATTTTCTTTTCATGCCAGATGGAAAATGCAGGTTTTTAGACTTGGCACCACATCCCAAAATTAGCATTTCACAGAGAGAGAAGATTTGTTCATTGACAACATGCGCATTAGGAAGGCACGGGGGATTCTGAAATGCTCTGCAGAATTACCTGCCAATGGTTTAATAACTGCTGTTAAAAGAGATTTTAAACAAAGCAAAATCTCACTCTTCAATGAGGCCCAGTGGCTTCATTGAAAAAACATATTTAAATTAGCTGAAGAGAATTCTAAATAACTGAATGATGTAATAGACAATGTTACCATGTGAGATCATCTTTCATTAAATACATGATACGATATATGTTTATAACTAACAATTAGTGAGTTTACAAAATACAAAAATTAAATCTTATAGCTTTTTTTCTATTTAAGTCCTTCTTTGCAACTGATCTCCATGTGCATGTGTTACCATAAAAATATTTTACAACACAAAAATAATGTAGAACAGGTTAAAGAATTATTTTGTGTAATGTTAATGTTGGCAACACATTTAATTATATACAAATGAATTGTAAATTCAGGCAGGACTAAGATATTACTGGTATTTGAACATGAGGTGCAAGTGCCTGCAAGACGTGTTTTTTAAATACTTATACTACAAAGATTATTTTTCCCCTCATTGCTGAATGTTTATGCTAACATTCGGTGTAAAGGCCATTCGTACGCTTATGACATTGTACAGGAGCCGAAAAATAATCATAAAAATAAAAAATGTATTTGAAATATTAAGGTGCTTTCAAATCCAGTCAATTTTATTAACACAAGACAGTTAAGAACAGGATCAGGTTTCAGATTACCCTTCAGGAGCAGCAGATAGATTGGAACGATTAGGGCACCAGTGAGGACTGATATTCAGGCAAAGCAGCTATTTAAGCAAGTGAGTAAGCTATTTAAGTAAGTAAGTGTGCTATTTAAGTAAGCTATTTAGGTAAATGGCCAGGTTAAATGTCTACTGATCTAGGGATCAGTTTTATTTGCAGGTATTCTTTGGATGTTAAAATCAGGGGGAAAAAAATGTCGAATAAAATTCAGAAAAACAAGTGTGCTGAACTAATCATACGCACTAAAACATAAAAAGCAAAAAAAGCACACATAACTATGAATTATAAAAATATTGTCCAAATGCAACAAACATCATCATAATCTGAAATAAAATAGATGTTATTTAATGTACAGCTGAAATTATGATTTCAATGAACGACATACGTTACCTAGTTTATGAATCGTACAGTAAGGTTAAAAAACACTAACTCTTGAAAAGTCCATACAAATGGTCACCGCCCAAATCCTACCTCATTGGTAGAGAGTACAGAGTCTTCATCCAGACTGAGGATGGCGTCCGTGACAATGGCACCGTGGGGGGAGAAGCGTCCACTCATTGTCTGCAAGGAGAGTAACCTGTGTCAGGTCTCAGGAAGTACTGCCGCTGCATTGTAGTGAGGCAGTTACAAAATACACAATCATTTTCCCTTCAGAAAGCTAACACAAAACTACTCGATTCACTCAGTCACTAGATACTGGGTAACAGGTGTTAATGATCAGTGATTACATCATATGATAGTCATTCTACACTGAAATTGTACAGTTTCAGCTAAAAACATGACACACACACCATCATTCTCGTGGCCGCCTGCTGCAGTTAATACCTATAAAAATGATAAATTCTCTTATTTTCTTTCTCTGAAAGATGCATGCCATGGCTGATTACCAACACATTTCACAGATTTTTGAGTGCAGTGTCTGTGTTTATCTTTAAAATAGTAGTTTTAAAAAAAGTGATTTACAGACGTAAAACCAAGTGAATAAAGCATGACATACACACACAGTGGAATTGAATTCACAGCTCAGAGAACTGACTCCATGAAAGTGCCTAGTAAAAGAGAAACATATGTGGTATTGTATGTATAATGTGATTTATTGTATACTGTAATCCAGCATCGCAGAGCAATGGGGGAGAATTGAAGTACCAAATTGGAACCATGCGAAGTCAGAAATCCGACGCAAACGCCACAAATTCCCTCCACCTCTCCCTCGATCATTTATACTGGCAGAATTTTACACCAGGGCGGTGGTGGCCTAACGGTTAGGGAAGCATACTTGTGATTGAAAGGCTGCTGGTTTAAATCCCCCACCAACATGGTGCCACCCCAAAGTACTGCTCCCCAGGCACTGAATTAGCTGCCCACTGCCATGCCATGATTTCCGATACGGGTTAAATACAGAGAACACATTTCGTTGTGGTGTGTCAACAATTACAATTAATCACCCTCAAATTGATTGTTCTGATCTGTTTATCGGCAGTAACCCTCCAAATCCTGATACTGTATGTTTTGCTTCACATACAAAATTCATTTCAACTTGCCCTTCTTTCTGTTTCTGTTTCTCTTTCTGTTCCTGAAGTACTAGGCTGATCCCCATTCTGCCTAGTCCCTGTAACCCAGGATAGAGGAACCCCATCTCAGACACACAAAGCATCCCACACGCCATCCTTAGGTCACATGATTCTTTTCATAAAACTAGAGCAGAGTAATTCTGACACATCAACTATAAGCTAACCATCTGGGCAGCACTTAGTAAGACACCAGTGCCACCAGAACAGGCCGACACGTTTTAAAGCCAGAGTACAGGGAGGTGTTCCACAAACCAGGATTCCTCAGTTAGCTGGGGTAACTTAAGCTAGAGGTCATGATTGCCCAATAAGAGCACTCCTATTGTACAATAATGACTGCTAGCTTAAGCTAACCCTGCTAACTGAGAAATCCTGTTTTGTGGAACACCTCCAGCTGTACAATAATGCACTATTACTCATTGGATTCGGCCAGTTTCAAACCTAAAAAGTAGACCTGCAATGGTACACATATTCATTTTCAGTTCTAAACACAATGAAATGAATGGATGTATGTATTTCTTGACACAGGCTGAACATTATGTTAATCATGGCTGTCAGTTGGTTACAGCTAATGTCGGTTACAGTCAGTCATAATTGGCCGTTTGGGAACATTTCGGTTTCCAAATAAATTACACCAACACCGGAAAGAGAGAAGTTGATAAGACTGTCTGTCAGCTCTGTTTTACCGAACTCTGAAATGTTGCTGGAAACACATTCAACATGCTAACTCATCTGAGACGGCATCATCTGATGGTATGACTGACTGGAACAAGGTAGCAGCAGCCTCTGCGGTGAGTCTCCCCATGGCATTTAAGGCGCTTTAGCCAGGAAATTCAGAGCAGGCTAAGAAATAACTACAGGCTATAGGGGTGTTTATCGCTATGTCACCACACTTGGTAGCAGAGCACACAGGTTTTATATGGGATTTAGTTCATTATTTATTATACATATTTATTTTTACAATGTGTAAAGTCTCTTTTTTTGTTTGTCTCTGTTTTGTTATTGAGACACGTCAACAGACGTATTGCCTTTGGTTTGCAACTGTCCCTAATTGTTTTAATAATAAATTTCAAAACAAATTCTGTTTTCCGAAATTGCACCGAACCATGACCCCAAAACCGAGGTTTGCACAGAACCATGAATTTTGTGTGCTGTTACACCCCTACTAGTTGGTCCTGGATTATCCACCTCTGCTCACATCCTATTTATTGAAGCGAAAGACAATAATGCACTGAAACCTCTACGTATACCTCACATATGCGGCTAGCATATACCTCACATATATAACCAGCGTATACCTCACATATACAACCTGCGTATACCTCACATATACGGCCGGCAAGTACCTCACATATACGGCCGGCATATACCTCACATATACGGCCGGCA
>JAODKM010000038.1:5464208-5496788 GCA_026780845.1 Petrocephalus sullivani
TATACCTCACATATACGGCCAGCATATACGGCCGGCATATACCTCACATATACGGCCGGCATATACCTCACATATACAGCCGGCATATACCTCACATATACAACCTGCGTATACCTCACATATACGGCCGGCGAGTACCTCACATATACAACCTGCGTATACCTCACATATACGACCGGCGAGTACCTCACATATGCGGCCGGCGAGTACCTCACATATACGGCCGGCATATACCTCACATATACGGCTGGCGATTACCTCACATATACGGCCGGCATATACCTCACATATACGGCCGGAATATACCTCACATATATGGCCGGAATATACCTCACATATATAGCCAGCGTATACCTCACATATACAACCTGCGTATACCTCACATATATGGCCGGCATATACCTCACATATACGGCCAGCATATACGGCCGGCATATACCTCACATATACGGCCGGCATATACCTCACATATACGGCCGGCATATACCTCACATATACAACCTGCGTATACCTCACATATACGGCCGGAATATACCTCACATATACGGCCGGCATATACCTCACATATACAACCTGCGTATACCTCACATATACGGCCGGCATATACCTCACATATACTGTACGGCTGGCATATCCCTCACATATAAGACCGGAGGTGCATGTGTCCTCTTATTACAGGAAGCCTTGTGATGAGGTATTTTTATATAGTCGTTATCTTGGCCATCCACAGGAGGCCCTGTGGATGGCCCCCTCATGGCTCCCTATCCTCCTCGATACAATGCAGGGATAACGATGTCGCGCAAAATGGTCTGTCTCGAGGCCCTCAAGTGCCACCTGAATTACTCCCGCCTCAGATGAGCCACCGAGGAGCTTGAGCTTAATCAAGTAGACGCCAAAGGGTTAAGGAGCCGAAGCTCTGCTCAGACGCTTCTTCTCCTTCTCCAATGTTTCACTTTCTCTCTCATCAAATCAGGAAATCATTGAGCGAAACCTGTCGCTGGCTTAGAGTTAGCCCTTAGGCCGCCTCTGCGGTGGGAGGGGCCGCTATTGACGGGAGCGCGCCAGGCATGTCTCAGTGCTATCGACTCGCATCGGCACTGGTTAATGGAGCCCATTCACTGCACACTTTATTTGCCATTCACTTAAATATCACCTGCCCAGCTTGTCATGGAAGGACAATGGGAGTATTAGTGGACCACTAGGGTCAGAGCGGCGTCTGTCGGCCGCAGAGAAGACTTCATTGTGTCTCTTTAAAAAGCCCGGTTAAGTAAGGCTGCGTCTACCTTACCTGTAATCAATCCATTATCAGGCATTCTTAGAAGGAACTGAGTCAGCCACTCAGAAAGCAGCTCTTTGTCACATGGGCTATAAAAGAAGAGGTTTATCACCCTGACCGAGCCTTAACCCCCCCTTATTAAAGACTGTAACAACGGTGGTGCCCCTGGATTATTGAACTTCAAGTAGACAAATGAGCAACGAAGAATGTCGCTACAGAAAGCCGCTCGCCGCCGGAGTGCGGCGCTTCATCTGTGTTGCTGTTTTGTCTTTGACCCTGACGCGGAATTTGGCAGCCTTGTCTATGTGGATTCCGCAATTGAACACGTTGGGGAGTCATTTAAAGAAAGCCCCCCTTAGTAAAATGTAGAAAGATGTTAATTATAAAATAGGCAGCGCTTTTAAATATGCTTTAACAACTGTGGCCACCCAGCTACCTATAAATTCATAAAACCAAGCTTCTGTGTGGGAATGAAAGTGTTGCATTTCACGATATACATTTGTCGGGCATAGACATACACTGCAATAGTACACTGCAATATATTAAAGAACAATTCTATAATAATAAGGGGTTGCATGATTCACTGGTTAGTACGGTCTTCACTGAATCCCACCCCTGCTCTGTGTGTCTGTGTGTGTAAGAGTTTCCGCTGTTAACTACATTTTTAACACTGTCCAGAAAGACACAGTTACACAAACATCTCTAAACTGCCCTTTTGTGTGCACATGTGTGCATGTATCAATCAGCCTTCTGCCCTGTGCTCCAGGCCCAACCTCTGTGATCCTATACCGGATGAGAAGTTTGAAGTTGGATGGACAGATGTATTAAAGAACCATTGCATATCAATTATCAGTTGTTATCAAAGCTCTCAAGACACCCGTGTCCTAAAATATCTCTCCCAGACAGGTCTACCTAATCATGGTATTGAATTACCATTAAAAGTAGAAATCTCACTTTATTGGGAAATGACGTGGTATCACTGTAAATAGCGTTCAGCTTCCAAAGAGTCCTTAGATCCCTCATTACTGGTTACTTGCATATCTGTAAGAGTTTCATCACGCTGTAGACGGACGTTAGATTATTACGGAGCTCTGGAGGAAGCTGTCTTTGTCCGAATATAAATGAGCCACAATTAGATTGGTGTATTGAATTAGCTCATCGCTATCCATTGCACTTCTTAATGAAAAGGCATGATTCTGAGTTTATTATCTAAGCACGGCAAGGCCTCCCGCTGCATACTACTCCCACAACACTGCACACTTAGTACTTCTGTCAGCTGAGTGTATGTGTAATCACAGGCATGGGAATGGATGGTTTTGGAGGAAAGGTTTTGCAGGACACCAGTGGAACCTCTAGACGAATCCAATTGGCTGGTTTATTACTAATTTTTGGAGGGAGGTGAGAGATGAGATTGATTTGAGACACCATAATATCTTTTATCATTCTTTTATCATCCATTGTTTTGCTGTAAGTTTCCTGTTAGACTGGAAGCTGGTGACTGGGTTGCTGGTGTCCATCATCTCACGAAACGCATCCCCCTCTCAAAGTCACAAAATCTATTCCTATAGCCAAGGCAATGGGACCGACCCAAAGTTTTTATACCCGACTCAAAGTATGATGAACTGTTACTGTCCTATGCTACTTGCACCTGTATCTGGGCAGTCACTGGCGGCTCAGCCTAGTCGCCTCCCCGACAGCATGTATGCCTAGGCGTCTCCCCGACAGCATGTACGCTAAAGCATCTCCCCGACAGCATGTATGCCTAGGCGTCTCCCCGACAGCACGTACGCTAAGGCATCTCCCCGACCGCACGTACGCCTAAGCGTCTCCTCGACGGCGCGTACGCCAAGGTGTCTCCCTTACAGCACATACGCCAAGGCGTCTCCCCGACAGCACGTACGCCTAGGCGTCTCCCTTACAGCACATACGCCAAGGCGTCTCCCCGACAGCACGTATGCCTAAGCGTCTCCCCGACAGCACGTATGCCTAGGCGTCTCCCCGACGGCACGTATGCCTAGGCGTCTCCCCGACAGCACATACGCCTAGGCGTCTCCCCGACAGCACATACGCCTAGGCGTCTCCCCGACAGCACGTATGTTTGTATGCCACAAGCCACTGTCCTCACTTGTATGTCACTTTGGACAAAAGCTGCTAGAATAAAATAAACTGAATGTAAATGTTACTTGTGCAGTTGCCCTAGGACCCAGACTTACATACTGTACATACACATGTCCTCATGCGCTCGGATGCTTCCTTTTTTTGACAGGTATGTGGGTATAAACGTCCATGCATGTGCGCAGATTTGTATGGATGCATGTTTCTGCAGGGTCGTTGCTTAATCTGACTCCAGCACTTGAGGTCTTTTAGATAACCCAGCAGGTCTCACTTCAGGAGGTGTCTGTCCTTCACCCATCTGCCACAGGGTTATATATGTGTGTGTGTGTATATATATATATATATATATTTTTTTTTTTCTTCCCTGGCAGCCACCTCAAGGTCATTCAGCGTCCTATGTTAGGAGGCTCTAAATACTCCTGGCTGCTGGGGACCATGACTTTATGATCTCTCTCTTCCCACGGCTATCGCGGGCACCCCCAGGTTAGACCTACCGTCGTGGTTCACCCCAGGCTCTCTGTCGGTTGTCCTGTCTCGCAGAGAAGCATCTTTGAACTTGACTGAAGGTTCCTGAGGGCCTGTCTGGCAGTTTAGCATTATCAGATGTGCTGCCAGATACACTGATATCAATGAGAGCGCAGTAATGGCTCCTTGGAAAGCCCCGCTAATTGATCGAGCTCTCATACGACATAAGACCGGAATTCCACTCTCACTGGTAATTGAGAGGAGATGTATGCAGCTTCACAGCAGAGTGCTTTCGGAGAAACTGCAACCGAGTGTCAAGACCAGAGGAAGAGGAAAGTTTTTCCTCTGTGCTAATATTTAATTACACAGTCACATTCATTAGGAGGACACATTTTTAGGCTTCGAATCACATCTCCACAAATACAACCAAATTATGTGTTCTGTTCCCCGTCTGCTGCACCTTCCTGCTGCAAGAGCTTTAATAGAATAAATGTGTGGCTTTCGAATATAACGCTCCCAGCTTCAATTTCCTTTCTTTAATAGTGAAATGAATCAACTTGAAATAACAGAGAAAACTAAAGGGAAAAAAAAGCCGAGCTTCAGCTCCCCAGCAGTGTGACTGCACTGTAGACTTTGAGATTCACCAACCCCCCCTCAAGCAACAGTCATTTTTTTTTCCAATGAGACATTTAATAGAACTTAATAAAATCGCCAAGGACTGAGACACTTTGTATGTGTCAGCCAAACTCGGCCTCTGTATGGCCAAAGGACGCCCAAAGCCATTCTGAACCAGACTTTTCACACGCAAAAAAAAACTCGACATTGTTCTAACAGTTTTGAAACCAGCGTCTTGCTCTCCCCTCGGATTCAGGACCGGCTAAGTTTGCTCCGAGTTCAGGTCGGCTGAAAGACAGGAGGCCTCTTGTGAGACTTGTGGCCTGATCTCGCCCCCTTAAATAATGGACAGTGATTGACACCCCACAGGGGTCAACGACTGGCGGTGCTGTGTAAGGGAAGCCAGTGTGAATCTTGTGAAAAAGAAACATTTCTTTGCCCCTCTCTGCCACACAGATGAGTAAACAGCATTCCCTGCTCTGAGCGCTGCTGACTGCTCAGCTAAGGTGACCCCTTACTCCTGCATGGTCTCCAAACCGAAGTCCATACAGCAGCTAAGGTACTTACCAAAGCCCTTTCCACCTCATCCCACGTACTCCAGTACTTAATCTGTTCCGGTCTGATTTAACTGTTCACCTCCACTATTAAGTCAAACCGAGACGCCTTTTGATTTCCTGTATGATAGATATTAATACTTAATGCTCCCACCGAGATTAATTTGAATCTGAGAAATCTGAGCTGACTAGTCCAACTTCTCCACTGTGGACTGTACATTTCCTCCTATATATATATATATATGTATATTAAAAAGAAAGCAAGAAAAAGTGGGTAACTTCAGCTAATTGGGAAGGTTGATTTGAGGTCCCCGTCAAACTTATCTTGAACCTCCGTTTTATTTCACAGAAGACCGACAACGTTATGTGGCCGAAAGATCCAGTGAGTTTTTCTGTACACAATCAAAGACACAGTAAAATGTCCTCAACACATTGATGATTATATAATCCAAGAAAGCAGATGATCGGACGGATTCATCAAGAACTCAGTGGTTCTAACTGCTCTTCATGGGAATGAAATTAAAATAAATACTCCAAAAAATACAGCCTTAGCCTTAGTGCTGAATGCTGAGCCCCAAGACATCCATTAACACAGACCTTTGCAGATACAGGTGGATACATCTTACCCCTGTGAAAGCTACTGGAAACATTAAGTCCTAGCATTACTACCCCAGCGTCCACTCTAGGGTGGACTCTGGAGAGGCATTAACTAGTGGTGCTTGGCTAAAGTCCCTTGAGGAAAATAAACTGTGCACCGAATTTTACAGTAAATATGAGGGTGAGGATTACAGAGTGACCCTGCAGAAACCCAAAGCAATATGTGTGCAGCTTTAAAGATCCAGGTGGGAGGTCAGCTTAGCTGGTCAGCTCTATGCAGTCAAATCCAGGGAACCTCAGGTACCCCTCTACACAGACGTACGTTTACATGTAGTCACAAAACTAATACTTTGATCCAAGAGAATTACAAGGAAATTAACCTTGGAGGTGAAGGAAGCTTTTACTCGTCAGCACAGCACAATGTCTCCATCCTGATTGGAATTTTGACTTTTAAAATGCATTATATATTGAAACGAATATAACTACTTTGATAACTTTTGCGAATACTGTTTTACGCCTTGTCCTACATGTTGGCACTGGAGTACATAGTGCAAGCTACAAAATGTAAGAATTACATACATCCTTTCTAACATTTCTAACAGTGCCGTGGAAATCTCAGAAACAAAACTAAATCGATTCAAGGTAGGAGAAAGTCACAGTGTGGACACGGTGACAAGTCGAGAAGAGCTGCCGCTCTGTCTTTGGTCCTTGTAAACCACATTAACGATATTATATTTCACACATGACCTAATCTGGCCAAAAGAAGCCAAATCTGGCCTCGTCAGGGAGCCTGGCGTTAAAAACAACCTCGGAGCAGAGGAATCATAGCAGGTCATTATTGGCATTTTGAGTTTTTGCTGGCTTGACAGCTACCGGCACTCTAGGGCAGACTTGTTAAAAGGTATGATGATAGCCTGGTGTCTAGAACAGGAGAGGGTCAAATTAATTAGCCTTCAGATGGAAACTCGACCGACTCGAGACTGCTAGATGCGTTTTAGGCCTGAGGATGTACACAAAATGCGGGAGATCAATAGTATCGGAGGAGGGAATTTAAATGAACATTGCATATGACCTCTAGCTGGACCGATCATTGTTTTCACTGCTGCCTTTGTTTTTTTTCATGGAAATTGAAGAAAGGGTACCGTATGAGAGCAGGGACTGTATTAGCCAGGGTGAATGCTTTGGACCTCTCTCACCCAATCTCTTTCTTTCACAGAACGCTTAAAGCAGCGCCAACCTAATTGAACTGATGCTGTTCCTGCTTTCAACTGATGCTGCAGAAATAACAGAGGGAAAGAAGAACTAAAGATCACGACCATACATTGTGCAGAAGCTTTTGTTTAAGACCACGTGACATGTAAGGAGAAAAAACCCTAGGCGTACAGCACCGCGCAGAAGTCTAAGGCTGCCAAAGACAATGAGTTTTAAATGGTTTTCATGCGGGTGTGAAACTATGAATGTCACCCCAGTATTTTCTGTAACCATCCAATATATCTTTGTATTTGAGTTCACCACTAGAATACCGTGTATTTTCTCTAATCAGTAGCACATACAATTATGTGACCAATTATTTAGTTAATTCATCTGGCGATGAAAACATGGAATGGCTGAGGTGCCCCTGATGAGAGGTTTGGGATCGGAGGCGGTGCTCAGTGGCTTTCAGTCCTGTTCCCCATCCCCCTTGTCAGAATGTTTTCATTCTAACCCTACCTTAATCGGACTCAGATAGTCCTTAATAGGCTAATGATGAATGTATCAGGCGTAACATTTTGGCAAGGGGGGCACTAGGAACAGGATTGGGAAGCGCGTGCTAGGTATCAGGCGTAACATTTTGGCAAGGGGGGCACTAGGAACAGGATTGGGAAGCGCGTGCTAGGTATCGGTGACTTTCTGTTCCTACTTTTGTGTTATTGTGCGACTGATAGTTTGCACACGTTCTAATGTTTAAATTATGTCTGAGCAAATATACACTTACTACACAGATAAATAGCATAAAACATTTTCTTTGGCTGCCCAAGACTTTAATGCAGTACTGTACATCGGCAAGAGTGGGGAGCTTAAACAAAATACCGTCATCTGCACCGTATGTCTGGACAGGCAAACAAAGCAGAGTACTATCACCCCCTGTTCAAACGGTGCCGTTTCAGACAGCACTCTGATTAACTCCGATTCGAACAATTGACTCCTCGGCTCGAACACAGCGGGCCGTTATTGTTCTGGAAAACTGCCGAAAAGAGATACACTGGAGCAGCTGTCTTATTACACTAGAATACCCCGAGCAAGTAATTATGGGCCTAGAGACGCCGTCTGTAAAAGACGCTCGCTGTGATTGTGGGAACACATTGTTATACATCGCAGAGTTTAAAGGAAACAAATGGAGCCAATTAGGATATCTGCCACTGCATTTTATGGCCACGATCCTGGCGTAAATGGAGGGATACAGCCGGGCCCGTTCCGAGAGGCCGAGTGGAAGTATGAGCGACTCGTTTCTCGCGGGCAGCTTGGGAAAACCACTCAAAGAGCCCCTTACCCTCGACTGGAATTCCTGGATTCTGAAAAAAAGAGTTTTTTCTGGCCCAAAGCTAAGCAAAAGGGCCAGGAGAAATACTTGAAATAAAGTCTGTCTAACTCCAAAGACCTGGTTTATGTCGATAACAAGCAATTTCTGCTAATAACATAAGAAATATATAACTCAAATGACAGAAAAAAGTCAATGCTTAGAATGGAAAATGAGATTACGAATACTACAGATGGTCATACAGGCCATCTTTTCTGTTTGGAGTCAGCCTTTATTGTAGTTACATTACATTACAGTTACATTACATTACAGCAGATGTCTGTCTAATCATCAAAATTGTAAGTATAGGGCTCTAGGACCCTGGTGTGGCAAAATTTTTCCATTTCCAAGGGGTTACTGATGCACTTCATGCACTGCGACATGGTACATCTGGATTCTTCCCAAGGACGTGGTCCCGGGGCAAAGCTCAAGCCAACTAACCACGTAGCGGAGCCTCCCAGGGCATATGTATATGCGCAAAGTGATGCTAAGGGGAGTACCGCGATCCGGGACGGGCCATCTGCATCCCTTCAGTGGATAAGATCTGTTTATCCCTGCAGCGAAGGGACCGCCCTTCTACTTAAACGGCACGGCAGGGTCGGGATTAAGAGGGAAAGGTGCCCAGGGCTGGGGGTGTGGGCCCTGGGCTCTCCCCCACCCCAGTGATCCACGCTCACCTTCCTTTCTCCCTCGATGACTGTGATAGGCACTGATGTGGTGGGCCACCTGCTCTTCGGAGGCAAAGGCTTCTCGCAGTTCCACAGCACTATTATCTGAGGGAGAAGGTGACGCTCGGTTAGGTTTCCGGGGTACGCGGCTAATCTGCTCTGCCCTTCATTCCACCGCCGTAATGTCGCACGGAACGCTACAGCGCCCCTCGCTGGCTGCTTCCCCATCTAACAAGCAAGGAATTTAGGTCACGTATCACAGCACATGGCTTTGACTTTAGAAGGTCAAAAGAGATCTTTTAATTACTTTTAATTACATAATTACTCTCTCAAGGTTCAATTCCTCTGCAGCTACTGAGGAATTTGTTTATCATTATGCATTTATATTTGCACCATCTTCACTTTACCAGGTAATATCATTAAGATGTAGAATGCTTTTCCAGGGAGGAACCATAACTTATTTCACTGAGCTGAACTAGCAAATACTGTATCTATTCTTTCAGGTGCAAATGTCAACAGACACATGGATTACATTATGTTATATGGCGAAAGCTTACCTTTTATGCTGAATGAAAAAAATACATATGTGGAATTAATATTAATGATGCAATTACAATGTGTTAAAGAAGAATTTAAATAGCAGCAGCAACACGCTCGTAGAGTGAATAGACACCTGCTGGTAATAATTAGTTATGATGTTTTTGAACACCCTTTAGGTTCAGTTATGCTCAGGTATAGTGCAAAGTTGAGAAAAAGACTCGCTGAATGTTAAAACTTCAGGGAGTGGTAGAAAGGTTGAAAAAAAGTCACAGAATCTGTAACATTAAGTCATGGGTTTTTACATTTAATGACGTCTCAGCCCTTCCTTTGGAATTCTTGCGTTTAAGGTCATTGATGTGCCACAGCAACCTGATTTGGCCGAGGAGATCCGCTAGGATCCTCCTGGGCCCTCACCTGTGCACAGAACTTGGACTTGGCCACGGCGATGACGAGCTTGACGATGGGCTGTAGCTGCGACTGCAGGGGGGTCACGGCCTGGATGACGGCGGTGAACTCCAGAGACGGGCCTTTACCTGGAGAGAAGTGGCATGGCGTCACTGCAGGGATACCCATGAACCCTTGGGGGCTGACACAGGAGCTTCTTCGCTGAAACTTTAACTTCCCGTTAAATCAGTGCTTCTCAAACCAGTCTTTGGGGTTCTCCAGATAGTCCACATTTTTGCTCCCTCCCAGCTTCCAGTAGTGGAAGCAAAAACGTGGACTATCTGGGGGTTCCCAAGGACCAGGTTGGTGAACATTGTGTTTGTTTAAAGCCCCCCCCCCACTCCCCTGCAAGGTGATCCAATTTCCCAGCATCCACCTTGCTTTTCTACCTAAAACCGCATCACAGGAACATTATAGGCATTTGATTATCTATGTCTTACTGTTCAAAGCGTCTGCTTGCATAAATGACATTCTCTATTGGGAGTTAAAATCCAGAGTCTACCTTTACCGCTTACACCTTTTTCTATTTTAAATGCAAATTCAGTAAAACATCAAGGTCATCGTTTTCTTCAGTGTTCCATCTTGAGGCCAAATGTCCAGAAAGGTTAATTCACTCCTTCAGAAGGGTCGGGTAAGAAAATCAGGTCTGAGCTTGGTATCATCGGAGAGTACTCACTGAGGAAACCTCATTAGCATTGACAGAAAGAGGGCAAAACCTGACCAGTCTGATAATATAATAAAACACTGTGTTTCAGTGGACCATGATAACCACATTCAGCTAATCTGACAACCAGGAAGGGTTTCACCCATATAGGGAGAGAACTGGGCCCTGTTGGGGAAAACAGAATTTTTCATTTTCCTCCATGATCCTGTTCCGCTCCCAGAGGACCCCAAACTGAGCAAATAGGAAAATGCAGCCCTGCCGTCAGCTTGAAAACAATGTCTGACAATATGAAGAGCTCTAGTGACAAGACGCAAAAATGCTGTATTTGCACAGAAGAGGATTAAAATGGACCATTCCGTCATTTAACTTTATTTTTAGACAATGTCCCCATGACCCTGGCCAGGATAAACATTCAATAGATAGATGGATGGATCGTATTATGACTATAAAAACACCATACATTCAAATAAGAGGACATAACAGCCACAAAAAAACACTGGTTATTAGACTGACATCTTGCAATGAAACAAATAAATAATAATAAAAAAAAAACACACAATTTTTACGAAGCACAACAGAAACGACACATCCAGGAGCATTTGGAAGCGTTTAGTGCCGTAACGTCGCCAAGCGCTCATCCCACAGTTATCATAGACACTTCTCCATGAGTTAAAACCGGAGACGTGGGATAATTATAATGACATAACACAAGCGACTTGCACTGAATCTGGGGAATCGCGTTTTCACACTCTAAGGTGTCTAAAATGTATATTTAATGCACCAGCAACTCCCTGTTCAATGCTGTTCACCATCCACCACGGATAAAAGAGGATTTCAGAGACGTGAATTTAAGTCATTTGATAAGCTACTGAAACATGATCACCAGATAACATATTAATACCGTCACATTATTAGAATTTCAACATTCTGCACATGTTGATGGTATTACTGATATAAAGTCTGATATCTTGACCCTACCATCTCCACGCTATTAAATTCCCACAAATATATTTGAAAACAATCACTTCATTGAGCAGTCGATGCAGTCGCAGGCCTGATTTTTTTTTTAGTATATAATTTGAATTCAGATAACTGACTAATTGGTACATCAGGAGGGCTTTTAATGAGAATTACACCAGCAGTGTTCAGGTTACAGTTTATAACCAGTAATAGTACAGACATACGGGTCTTTTCATGTAAATCAGCATCAATAGCACGTCCAATCAGCTTCAGCTTCTCAAATCATGGCCTTTATCTGACTTCTCATTGGTGGAGCTGGAGGTGTCTGGACCATGACATGCTGCTGACTCGACAACTGTTTTTTTTTTTCTCCTTCACAAATGCAAAAATATGAAGATGGGAGCGGAGAGCTAACAGTGTCACAGAGCTGAGACCGTGTGAGGAGTCAAAAGCAACGTCTGTCAAGCAACAGCAGACAGATTGCTCACAGCTCTCAGAAATCAGGAGTGCGTTTCCCCGGGCCTAATTCCACCGCCTGAGTGTCGCAGAGCACGCCCAACCCTCACTGGGAACTTGGCTGCTGATTTCCATCTGAGGCAACTTACAGTTTCAAAGTGGTGAGTGGCTGGAACATGGATCAATATATATCTTCCAACTGTTTATGTCATTCATCCTCCTCAGTGTCAGAGAGGCCTGGAGCCTTCCACAGACAACATACAGCGCAAGGCAGAGGTACACCCAGGCCATCACACACACATGGGCAATTATCTGCTTCCGGGAGGTAACTCGCCTAAATGTTAAATTTCCATGCTTTTGAAATCACGGAAAAATAAACAGTACTCTGCTTAATAAGTACTTGTACTTAACAAGTACTCTGCTTAACAAGTACTGGAAAAGTGAGGAAGTTTATGCATCGGCAGCACTGATAGCAGGACATTTATTTGGAAACGGCAGTACTGATTTTTCTGGGCAGGCATGAGTTACAGAAAGTGTGCCCCCTCTATTCCACAAACCCTCGGGGGAAGACAAGACTCCGTATGAAGTAATAATCCTGTTCAGACTTTACGGAGTTTCCGTTTTTAATGTGCATCTAATTCTTGAAGAAATTTAACCACCATCTTTAATAATATCAGCATCATTATATGATGCATATTGGTGAAAATATAGTGTAAAACTACTCGGGAGGAGTTGATGGCTCACTGAGTAAGGACACTGTGACTACGATCAGAAGGTCGTTGGTTCACATTCCGGTGTCGGCCAAGTGATTTCACCTTTGGGCCCTCGGGGGGCAGCGTGCGGCTCAGTGGGCTAAGCCTCTGTGCCTGTGAGCCCGGCCTGAGCGGCGCAGTCACGTGTCTGGGCCTGTGAGCGAGGCCCTTAACCCTCTGCTCCACGGCTGGCGCTGCAGGTAGTAGCACTTCGCTGCCAAGCTCGCACTAACCTGTTTGTGGGTTATGGAGAGCTGATGAGGTATGGGAAAAGAAATCAATAACTTTTCATTATTATTATTGAGCAAGGTCCTACTTTCTTAAAAAAAAAAGTACATCTCTCTGGATGAAGGAGTCTAAATAAATAAAATGTATATTTCCAGAGCACGAAACCCTTCTTTCAGGGTATATGACACATTACTTTTCTTCTAATTTACCCAAGATGATACGTTTTGGATAACCTTGTGGTAAGCATTCTGGTACAACGGCCTTTCCAGGTATTTCAGCCCGCAGTCCGCCACATCCAAAATCTACCCAGTAAACCACGCAGGTACATCCACTTTCTATCGCTCCTCCAAACAGAGAATCCTACAGCTGAGACTGAACACACTCAGCGTCCTTACAGGGTCAGCGTGTGCATCACACCACCCTATCCAAGCGATTTCCTCTCTAGGTACCATTTTTAGTGCCATAGACAATGTTCTCTCAGAAAGAGCCACATTCCAGGGATTTTCTCACGCCAAAGCGTACCGAAAAGGGTGGGATGAGCAGAACACGTCCAGTCGACGTCTGAATGTGGACCAAAGCACGTTGTTAATGAGAGAGCTCAGGGAGAGAATGGCCAGATTGTTAAAGCTAACAAGAAGGCCCACAAGTGTAAAAATAACAGCTCACTGCAACAGAGGTGTGCAGGGTGGCTTCTCCTAATGCACAGCTCATTAACCTTTAAAGTTCTTCTGGAGGCAAAAAATGGTCCCAAGCCATAAGAGCTGGGAGCACGGAATCCAAGCAGCCAACATGCAACTGCTAATGACGTTTTAAAAGGAGACTGGGAAGTTCCTGCGCTCGGTGCAGCCTACAGACCATGGGATTTAGGGTGTACTGCAAATAAAAACTAAACAGAAAAACACGGGCATGACTGATGACCTGGACACTGGAGGAGGAGAACAAGTCAAACAAGAAGTGAGCTCCATGACATACCTATTTTTTATTCTTGCAGAAAAGTCTTGGTGCAACTTTAGCACGCAAGAAACAGACGTAATAGCAGAGTTGCCTCCTATCACATTTTATGGCCTCCCGTAGCTGCTGCGAGGAGATACAGTTCGGCAATTTGCAGATAGGTCCCCCACAACACAACAAATTAGCTACAAACCCAGTAAGTGGCCCAAAATAGAATTTCCCACTAAGTACACAGCTGTGACTACAATTTGGATATGTATTCATGTGTATCAGGGCAATATTCATCTTAATTATACTACACAGGCTGTCTAATTCTAGCAGATTGAGTGTCAATGCCCCATCAAACTGGCATTTCAAGAGTGTGCTCAGTTGACAGCGAACATGGGTTTTTATTCATGTCAGATCATATTATAATCATAGTCACTGTATCGCTAATAAAAAATGAGGGGGGGGGATCCGTCACTGGTTGGTATGCGGTCACGCACTGCTGCTGGTTACCGGAGGTGTTAATTTCTGAACGGCATGGCTTTATATTTAGTCTACCTCATCGGGCAGCCGCACAGGAAGTCATGCTGGGAGATTTTGGGGCCGGATGGTTCCGTGGGATCCAAGCGACGCAAGGCCAGAGTAAACGAGCCCCGTTTCAGGCAGGCGCTAACACCCATTTGCACATATTTGAAATGGAAAAAATAGCTCAATAACACCGACTATGTCTGATATCCAAAATAGCTTTGAACTGAATGACTTTCATAGCTATGCTGGCATGAAACTCTCATGCCGTATGCGGTTACTTCTTCCACCGATGTCTTCATCGTGATGTTCGCCACCACAGTCCTTCTGCTACTTCTGCACCATAGACCTATACTGAATATTACAGTCGTTGTGTCATATTTTTAGGCTCTACAGGGCTGTCTGACAACCCATGATGTATTGCGATATGTGATACTTTGCATAATGTTTGACTGATTACATTTGATCATGTACACAAAGATTAATTGCTTGTCAAAAAAGAGGGTTGCTTCCCCACCACTAAAACTTATTGGAGAAGCGGGGTATATTTTAGGTTGCGCGTAAATATAAAGCATTTGTCAAAGAGTAATGTTTTGCGCCGGTTTTGTGTTAAAATTCAGTCTGCGCTTAGTTAGGGATAAGAGTAACATCTCTCAACTCACCCAGCGCAGCGTAATAAAAGGGGAAGTTTGCAGGGTCCGTCGAGAAACGGGGCATTATGTAGAGTCCCCCGGGCTGAGCGTTCCACATTAGCTTGTTTCTTGATATGTGGGACTGCACTCGATCCTGGATTATCTAGCGGGTGAAATAATAAATGAATAAATAAAGAGTTGAACAACATTAGTAGTGGCAAAGCATCCAGAAACCCCAGGGGAACCCGGCTTGTAAGATGCGGTGGACAAATTCTTGGAGATAAAGGAAACTTCTTTCCTGAGATGTAGGACACTGCTGATGTGAGTGCGACATCTTTCTTAAATAATTGTCCCGGGCATGAAAACACAAGAATTGCATAACTTGCTAAACACATAAAAAGTGAAATAGGGTGACATGTATTACTGAAGTGAGCAAATGAGAGGCATTGTTTTTCATATGATAAATAGCCCATCATAGTGAGTTCCAGTGCAATCTGGAACGGGCCTTTCGTCATAGAGAGTGCTCTACACAGGAGGTTAGCAGTGGCCCCCTTCACACCATTGGGGGGGGGGGGGGGCTGTGTGCCGACTGGGTGTGTATGAGGGTTGAGTTTGATGCCTTAGGCTCTCTTTATGTGGAATTTGTATGTTCTTTTTGTTTTAGAAGGGCTATCCTCTGAGTGCTTTGGTTTTCTCATGACTACTTCCTCTACCGTTGCCTGGGTGCCTGTCCCGTAATGCCATCCTCGGCCTTCAAGGCCGCACTACAGCGCTGCGTTGGACTACCAGCTGCAGATGGATGAACCAGGGTATCTCAGGACCACATTATCCTCCTCACTAAGTCCCACATAACCCCTTTGCTTAGGGGTGTTAGCAAGAATTGAAGTAAAGAAAAAAAAAAAAACAGAAAGATTTATGTGTATTTATGCAATCAGTGAGCATTGATAACCAGACATCCCAAGTGAGGGCAGGAAGTGCTTACAGAGCTTTGTCTCTCCTGCGGGTAATAGATATGCATCCACAGGACTGTGCCTGACGCCCCCCTTCCCCGGCAGGTTCCCGTGTGCAGCTGCTGACAGCCACACGGCTACAGCGTGCCTGAAAATGCCGCACGGCTCTAATCCGGGCGTGCCGCGGGCCGCTTTGATGCCAAATGGTGGCTCGTTTCCAGTTCGCCCCGTTGCTCTCGCCCGCTCCTTCTCATCCCTTTGATGCAGCGTCCTGTGACGCTTAGCGGGAACGTGCGTCAGGACAAGGGAGCTGAAATGAACCGCTGATGCATCCCGGAACAAAAGGAAAGCGAAGCGGAGCGGCGGGGTGATTCCGGGCACAATCGGGGATTCGGGGAGGTTAAAAAGGCGTCGCTTCGATCCGGAATTGGCGTTCCGACACCAGCGCTCGGTGCCACAGAACCCTATCCCTCTGAAGGGTATATAATGAGTACATGATCCAGCAATTCTATACAGACGCTGTGCTTAACGGCCCCTACTTCATTAGGGGCCATAATGGGTGGTGCGGAGCACTCTGTGCCCCTGATCTGATGGTCACTGGTTCGAATCCCATGGCCCGTACAGTGATGTCAACACTGAGCCCTTTAGCACACTGCTTAACTCCAGCAGCTGTGTGGTCACAGGTCGACTGATCCTCTCTGATCCTCACTTGTAAATGTCACTTGAGACAGACATGTTTAATGAATAAATGTAACATGATAAAGATCATTTTCCCCTGGGAAAAACCGAAAAAGGTGGTAATCGAGTGAGGCTCAGAAGAAGGTCTACACCATGGTGACATGGCCTCTGCCTGCCGCCGCCCACTCCCACTTGACTGACCAATCAGAACTGCCCATTTAAGAGTCAACAATCACTCCCATTCACTGCAATAAGGTCATTAACAATTGCCGTCTTTAATTAGGCCTCCCTTGTGTGGATCTATTTCCATAGCAGGGTCATGTGCAAACAACAAAATAGTTACCTGCAATACTCCCCACATGCCTAGAAGCACTTAAAATACCTAGAGATTGTAGGATATGGCCATATCGTTAGGAGTTTCCGCGAGTCAGAACCAGCGGCTAACAGGGCATGGCGCGAGAAACGGGAGCTTCATCGCTCCTAGACGGCGGTAATAAAAGAAGAAGAATAAATTGGCTGCATTCATTGCTGGGCTGCTTTGGGGGGGGGGGGGGGGCGTCCATTCCCATGGCTATCCTGTGTCGGGCTGAAATGAAAACCCCCCTTGCATCCGCCCCCGTTCAAACCCACAATCCCATAAACAGAAACACTTACCTCTAATGTAGTTAATACTATTTTTGCTACTGAAGAAAAATAAGCATCCCAGAGGAACTGAGTCTGTTGCCTGAGCGCCAATATTTTGTCTTGGTCCACAGATCTGGTAATTGAAGGAATCTGCGAATAAATTATGGAAAAAAAAATACAGGGAGGAAATTAATAATGGCTGGCAGAGGACAGATTGTTTAATGGGCAGGTACAGTCCTGAGATCCTGGCTGCCACCTGCGAGGAGCCACCCCGCTTTGTCGACCCTTCCAGCTCTTGCCACTGCGTGTTCAACATGCAAAGTCAAAGGAGAGCGATGGCCAGAAATGCACCTGCCGCCTTGCTGTTCGGAACGCTGCCTTTGCGCACGTTTGTATTTGAGCCAAGGCCCAGTCATCTTGCAAAATGGCTTTCCTTGAAAAGAGCACTGTAGAATTCAATCAATCTAGCAGACATAAGCGTTGACCTTTCTGCATCTCTCTTATAAGGTAAACCTGGAGATAAATCAGTTTTTACAGACCCTCAGAGTCTGACAGGTTCTGCCCGTCCAACTTCATGTCCTATTCACGGACTCCCGGCACATAAAACACTAAGAAGAAGACTGCCAAATCAGTATAAACAAAGACAACCATCATTAATTTGGATATACTGGATATACACTACTCTCATTCTGCTTTATAAATTTACCACTTTGGAAGAACTGTAGTAGGGTTCCTGATCCAGATCCCGCGAGGCTACTGGGCAGTGGCACACATCCACAAGGTTTAATAAACAGAGACGCACGATATAAATAACCAAAATTAAATTACACCTCCCATTAGTGTTTATGTGTCTCCCCAGTAGGGAAATAAGCCTCTCCACATGTTTCGCTCGTCGCTGAAGTTCATTCCTCAGAATAATTGAACGTAATGAAATTCCCCTCTCTCAGCAGGTGCAGAAACTCAATTGCTATATAGAATTAGGGCATTATCCTAGCTTAAACCTGGACTCTCTCCTCCCGCCTCGCCTCACAGACAGGCACGCGGCGGCGGGACAGGGAGATCCGCGCGGACATAAACATGGTTAATTCGCCAATCACGACAGAGGATGTAATTTCAGTTTGTAATTAAATAACCCATTAACTCCACACAAATATGAAAAATAATGCGACAGCAGCTTGCGATGATATCTGCATTTTTAACGATGATGTATGGCCGTTGGGGCTGCGAGGAGAAAGGTGACCTGCGCCCCCGTCTGCGGCGGTCATGTTTCGATGGAGTTTGCCACTTCGAGCTCAGGGAACCTGGCTCGATGAAACGGTGAACTTGGGACTGTTTGGATCCACATCAGGACAATCGTAGGATACAATAACGAATTATAAACATACTTGCAGACAGGTCATAAAAATATGCATGCGCTAACAATATTTCAACACTGAAGTGCATTTTTAAAGAAATATTAATATTCATAAATACCACCCATCAGAACTTTCTGTTCAACCTGCATTTCTGTGCTGGTAATTCAGAAAAGCACTCATCTTAGTCACTCCCCCATGGAAATTTGGTCATTAAGAGTTTGCTCCTTACATTGAGAGCTTTGGATCCAACAGGTTGAACGTTCAGTGATATCTACGTGTAATTAGCGATGAAATACTTTCGGGGGGGGGGGTGACTTTGTTGCTAGGGACAGAGAAACAAAGGCAGTGCGAGCCTGAAAAAGCGTCCATTCAACACAGTATAATCACAAGTAATTAGGAGACCGGCAGTAAATCCATTAGCTGCTTTTAATATTCCAGCCTTTGTTAAACTTGACTGTTGGACACAAATCAAATCAAAATCACACTGTTCTGCATACATATTTGTTAGCAGAGTCTGAAATGTGATTTCTATGGCACTTTGGGTTTGTCCAGAGGTTAGTGCATGTAAGCTGAGTCATTATTAATTGCTGTCATTTCTGTGGAGTGTGGAGGGGCTGTGTGCGTCTGCGTGGAGGGGGACAAAATCTCTTACAGGTTTTCCTTCATTATTTGCCCCTATCTTTCCCTTCCCTTCCTGTCGCATTTAATTTTCTCTCTCACTTTCATTCCTTCGGTGACATTTTGCCTCTCGTATTTCAAGACCCCTTCTTTTGCCACGTTAATGACTCGCTCCCTTGAAGCCACAAAAGGGCAGATAGGCAGCTGCTGCTATTAGGTTCGGTAATTAAAGAATATAAATATCATACAGCTTGCAGGCTGTAATGAATGAGGCCATATATTGATATACGGGCACCGAGAGATGATGTGATACGGGCATCCTACTCAGTGCCCGTCAGAAGACACAGTGGCCTTTTCCCTGCCTGTCAGAAAAACGCTTCCCGCTGAGGTCAGAGTTGTGGCTACAAAAAATATGCTGCCTACTGAGAGGCAAAGAGTGTTGAGGATGTAATGAAATGGACCAAATAAAAATGTTTTGCTGAGCTGTCCATAAGAAGTTCATACAGGCATCTTTGCGGGTGTGCTCCTAATATACATACATACATGCAGTTGCACTTTGGAATTCCTCAGCCCACAGATTACCAGTTAGCTTACCATAGTGAGAGAAGGGATCCAGGACATTTTTCCAAAGAAACAAGGCTAGTCAAGATCGATTTTGAAAACAAAGATTTGCCGATAGATCAGCAGAAAATGCTTCCTGCCGGTTTACACACCGTAATGATTTGCGAGGCGCCACATTTTATTTAGACATATTTGAAGGACTATAATTTTTGCTGAATTCGTCAGCCGAACATTTTTCATTTTAGCCATTTTAGAATTAATGCTGTCAAGAACTTTATATTGAACACCCATGATACCCATGAACCCCTATTCTATTGCTAAAATGCCAGTTTATTTAATCTTTATGATCGGGTTTGCGCTCTATCTGAAATGACTGGTTTATTTTGTATCTTCTTCAGTCACAGCATGGATGTCAAGGTGAGCCAAACCACCTCTAAGCTTCTAATCTGAGAATAATGAAGAGCCATTAATGGTCTAAAAAGGTTTAATTCCTATTTATCTGTAATACGAGCTGGAAACTTCCAGAAAATGCAGGCTCCACAACCTCGGCCTTAGCGGTTGCACTCTCACAGATAAGATTAAGATTGTGTTTCATGTCTGAAGACTTCAGACTGTGTGCTCCCAGGCACTGGCGAGTTGGGTCATGTGACCTCTCCCTCCCTCCCCGTACAGCCGCAGGCGGCTTCTCTGAGACGGGCACCCTCCATACCTGCAGCAGAAGCCTTTCGTCTCCGATGATGGCCGCTTTGCTCCAGTCGATCACTTCTGAGAAGGGCAGCTCCCAGCCGTTGCTTAGCAACACCGGGATGCAGGCCGCCTGAAAAGGAGGAGGGGCAAAGTTAACCAATGGGAGCAGGAGTGCAAAGGCTCCGGGTTCCGGAAAGGGCTCTGCCCCCTGGGCCTGAAACAAAGGCTCTAGTAAAATTACTTTAATAAAATATCTAGCAGCAAACCTGGCAAACGTGCACAACTGTAAAATATTTAAGTCCGATGGGATAAAATCACAGCAATTAAACAGAGTTAAAGTCGACAAACTAACCGAATAGGGGGCAGTATTGATCACATGATAGCTGCTCTGTGTTCTAGAAGCAAACACCAATAACCTCCCTGCTTAAATCACCTGAGGCATTCTGGGAGATTGCTGCTACAGGTACTTTTCCATTGTCTTTCGACCTCTTAATCAATGTATTTTTAAAAACCTCCCATAGACTACCTCTTTGGTACACATCTAAACGTTTGATAAGCAAATGGAATCGGAGGGGTTTAAGTCTTCACATTTCATGTACAATACAATTAGCAAAAGAAAACAATGCAAAATATTTTCATAAAATGGGGGAAAAAAATACTCCACCTTGAAGGCTGCCCTTTTCATTTCTGAAACATGCTGAAATAATTGGATGAGAGTCAGGCAAACATTCCTCCTGTTTGCAAATCTGGGTGAAGATGCTGAGTATCTTTGAATAATGGATGACTCTTCATGGGTTGGCTGTGCACTTAATATGCCGTGAAAGTGTTTGCAGAGGTCCAATGAATCCCGGAGCAAGTTTACTTAATTTCAATAATGCCACCACTCAAAAATTCACTAAACACAATTCTTCTAGGAACAAAAAAAAAATCACGTCCAGAAACGCAAGGATTGCCAATTAATTCAGCAGCAAACTAAAGCAAATATGAGAACAGAAGCCCTGCTTAATATTTGCAGAATTACTTACGCTATAGTTTAATTTCACGCAGTGCTTCCGCATTTGTGTTTGAAAACCCACTGGATGATAAAAGCACCCAGGAAAATGTTGCAATACGCAGCCCGCCTTTGTTTCATACGGAGCGCTTAGAAATAACCTACTGCTTAATAAATTATTTTCATGACGACTTCCAGTACGCGGAAGTTTGATCGTTTCCAGTAACCGTGGGGGTCTGGCAAGAAGAGACTTGGGTTGAAATGTTAAATAACGGAGACGCACAACGGTGGTCCGTTTCCCCTCTCTGGTCATTTCTCTGATTTCCGATCAAAGGCTATCAGTCTGTACTAACCCATCGATAGAAGCGGCCGGAGCGGGACACACCCTTGTGATCTGCAACCCCCGCCTTTGAAAATCAATCTGCATTTTACAGAAGTCCTCATAGAACGGGATCTCTATCCTACCTGCTGACACTAAGAAAAGCAACACAGCGCCATTCAAGATTCCAGGTCTTTGTGTATCTGCTGTGACTCTCCCTTTTAATACACTGACCCCTTAGTGGCTGGCGCAGCTGACATTTGTGCAGGCAAATTGAAGAAAATCACACAAAAATAGCTGTAGAGGTGTTAATTTCCGGCGTGTGCGCAGGCTACAGTATTCAGTATACACAGTATTCCAGCGGAGAGAAGCTGCAGAATCTGCCCTGTTACATCCCCGGTTCCAGTATCCCAGTGAACTCACCCCATCCCCATCTAAATCAGATGAGATTACGTGTGAGAATTCATATAATGAACATTACTGATCTATAACCTAAAAGTGAAGGAAAGGGATTACATACAGGCCTTGGAGATACACTAAAGCAGGGGTCTCCAACTCTAGTCTTGGAGAACTACTACCCAGGAGGTTTTCTGTCCTACCTGGCTTCTGATGAGCCTCACCTGTTCCTGGGATTTACCTGAGCAGCTGTGGCCCATGAGATACCTGGCTACCAGAAAACCTCCTGGGTAGTAGCTCTCCAGGACCGGAGTTGGAGACCCCTGCATTAAAGGGACTGAGTATCGGGTGGTAACAAATTCCTAGATGGTGAACTTAACTAGCAGACTGGGGTTCTTAAACTGAACATTTAAATAATAGAGTAGTGAGAAAGTTACACACTCTCCTTGTCCGAATATAGAATAAACAAGACACAGAGGAGAGATGTATTGATGGAATAGTGCTAAAAATAAACTCAATCCACCAATCAGTGAGTTGATCAACCAATCAAAGTCACTCAAACAATCAATGAATCAATCAACCTAGGCATTTCCTAACATGGATGTATGGAATAACACTTCCCAATTTCAAATTAATTTTTTATGTTAGCTTAGGTTAGCATTTTCATGCTCTTTGCAGGCTGTTAATGACCTACTTTGGCTTGACCTACGTCAAAGCCAACTCAGGACAAAATGCAACACAAAGCACTCCTTAAACAACAATGTAGATTCCCAGGCCATCAAATTAATCCCAAGACTAAAGGCATATGTTGTATGAGAAGCTTCTACCCTTTTAGGCCGATCGATAAATGGCATCAGTATTAATGAAGAAAGACCTCAGGAACGGTAGGGAAGATCCCAAAAGGGGGGCATTTCTTCCTGTGAAATGCTCCTCAGAGACCCATCTGGGCAAATACGTATAGTAGGAATTGATATAAAATACCATGTCACATAAACCTAAAGAAGCTGCATTCTTGCACAAAGGATTTATAACATGCAATAGGTGTCCATTTGTGACCTGTGTTCGATGAGCAATTAAACAAACCCTAATCAATTCTGCAATCAACTGTGGCTGAAGAGGTGGATTTCCATGACTCCTGTGTGGGTTCAAAACAATGACATGAATGATTGGAGTGCCAGAGGAACGCCATTAATGAAATCTATCCCTCCACCCATCTTCCAGTTCTAATGTCATGGACAGTGATCTGAAGACTTATAAATTAATTAAAAGCTAAATAACATTTAAAATGAATCTGTTGTTACATATAAGTATAACAGAATACGAAAACCTAAACTTAAAACTTAAAAAAAAAACTTAAAAGTGCCAAAGCATATCTAACATCCTTCCGGCCCCTAAGGGTTGAGTCCAGAGGCCATTTGAGAGCAGGATGTCTAGAGGTCTCTGTGATAAACAGACATGAGCCGTTTAGATATTAAACTTCATATCCTTACAAGGAGGAGAAAAACCAGAACATTCCGGCGTGTAATTAGAATGACGTAAATAAAATGCATTAGCATTACAAAGAAAAACTTCAGCTGGGCTTTTGTGCTTTATTGCGAAGGTCGGGATCCCTGCTGTATTGTTTTATGCGCATTTATAAGTCGTATGTGGGAAAGCTACTTTTAGGGTGAATGGAGGACTGTCTCACTGGGAGCCCGGAGTGCCCAGAGCACGGAGCACAGGAAATGACCAGAGTCAATGCCAACACTCACAGTAAAACAGTTATGCATGATTTTCAAAAAAAAATTTATTCTTTTTTTCTACAAGATAAGGGTTTTGTTAGTTTGCGTATAAATAATTGCTTCTATTTTGATTTTGAATGCAGTGCACCAAGCCGGGTTTAACACATGTCTTTGGTAAGGCAGAGGGAGGTGTTAATGAAAGTGGGAGGTAGTGGTAGAGATAAAAATAGCCTCCTCCATATCTACAGTGGAGCAGTTTTAAGGCTACTTTTGAAAATATGACAGATTGTCAATACCAATAACGAAACATCTGGCTGGGGGCTTTGTGGATCTCAGCTGGCAATGGCTGCTGTCAGTTTCCAAGGGAACCGTTTGGTAACAAGGGAAACTAGTGGTTGTGGTTTTTTTTGTATCGTGGACGGGGTCTCCTGACCTACCTGGAGGGCCTCGAGGAACCGGAAGGAACCCAGCCTGCGTCCTCGGGGCACCAAACAGAAGCTGGAGTTGTGGAGAAGCTCCTGGTAATCGAACCTGCAGACACACAAAGAGTCATCAGCCTTGGGGCACTGTGCTCAAGCGATCAATCAACCGGCCAATCAATCGACCAGTCAATCCACCAATCAGTGAGTCAATCAACCAATCAATGAATCAATCAACCAATCAGAGTCAATCAGCCAGTTAATGAATCAATCAACCAGTTAGCTAATCAAGTATTAATTAATATAGCACATGACCATGTTTTAAACAGGTGGTTTTACAAAGAGATTCAATATAAGCTGGACTATCTGCTGAGTATAATGTCATCAAGCATGACAGAGCCAGCAATTTTATTACGGATGCACAATAGAGGAGCAAGTGGCCCGTGATTGGCAGTTGCCTAACCAAATGAAAATGGGGAGAATTTTCTGTCCTTAAATTGCTTGATAGGGTGAGTAGGGTAAAAGATGTGTTAAAACACAGAATAGGATAACAGCACAGAATATCTTTATCATTTAATGGCACGGTAACTTGAATTTATTTTAAGCGATTATATGCGGCACGCAGTGGTTTGTGCGTCTCATTGTGACACGTGGCGTGTCAGGTCATATTTATTAGGTAAAGTGTTGCTCTGAGCTTTCTTGCCAGAATTTGTGAGTAAATTAGAAAAGGAAGAGAATGAAACGGGACCTTCTCAGTGTACAGTACAAAAGGCCCGACCTCAACTTGACAGATAATCGTTGTGATGAATTGGATTGCAGAATCGGGGCGGGGCTAACATTTCCTCCATCAGCTTCCATAGAGGGTTTAGGAGAATGCATTCCACTGAACAATTATTACTGCAGGAACAGTAAATGCAGACAGGCTTAATTTGCACCTATAATAATAAATAAAAAAAAAAGTTACTTGTGAACAACATGGTTAAAAAGTTACTCTGCGGTTAACTGCAGCTATTCGGGAATTCACGATTTCAACAGCTCCAAACTAAAAGCTGTTATTAATTTCTCATCTACTCAAGGACTCCTGCCATAAGATATACCTGTTTGCCTGCTATCTGTATGTCATTGGAGAATAACCGGGTGTTCTCCTGTGGTATCCCATGGATGGATGGCGCTCTAGCAGTGAAAGGGGCCTATTGTAACCTGGCCAGCAATAGCTCTTTTTCTGAAGTAGTGCTGGGTTTCCATTTGAGGCTGAACCAATTATGGTCCGAATGCAGGGCTCTGCTCCACTTAGGTAAGGATGTCACTGGTTTTCATGTTGATGGAAAAGGCCGATTTAGACATCCACCCTGTGCCCCACGGCCGCTGTCCCCGTGTGCCTCTCGGCAGGCTTCCTGATCACACCCTCCGCATCTTTCTCTCCAAAGCCCGCTTCACTACCTACAGCAGACCGCTTGAGTAATTTACAGCATTTCATTTAACCGTGTTTAATTACATTATTTTATTTAAGATTACACTACGAGTCCGGACAGTCTCACTGCGTCCACCTTGCTAGGAGATTCAACATAGTTTATAGTCTGTGAATCCATCTGATCATAAACTGAGCAAAAAAAATGTTAAGTAATAGTAGCACTTTAAAGCCACAAAACCCAGATACCATACAGATGTTGCCATCTCTGTCAGTATGGCTTTAGCGTCCATAAACGCCCTCCTTTGCACGTAACCTCAGTTGTGCAGAGAGATGCAGCACCTTTACTTTGCATTTGCTGTGCGTCTTTGCACCTTGTCACTATGCGTTTGCACGTAACCTCAGTTGTGCAGAGAGATGCAGCACCCTTACTTTGCATTTGCTGTGCGTCTTTGCACCTTGTCACTATACGTCTGTTCATCTGTGCTCTGGTCTTGCTGCTATATGCACCAGAATTTCCCAACTGGGATCAATAGAGTCCATCGCAATCTTAAAATGCTGCATAACAAAAACAAAATCGTATACATGCTGGGAGCAAAGAGTGGCGCTGATTCATGCTGTTGGGTTAAACCTAAAAAAAAACAAGCATCCGATTTCTCAGCACAATCATCTACTCTGTTCCTCCTGCGCCTTGTGTTGGGCCGTCTCATGCATAGTATTGCATGCAGCCATCATTTAAATTTATATTTATAATTTATTGTATTTGTGTATATTTTATTTGGACATGCGTAGATGCATTTCATTGGCTCAATACCTGTACTCAGCGCGACAATAAAGTTGAATAAAACCAAAGCTAATCTAATCATTTCCTTTGTCCTAGAACAGAGGTATTTCTTAGGATTAATAAGATTAATTCATTGGGCTGGATCCACTCGCATTCACAGGCTGCCCCCATGTCTAATCTCATTACACGGAGATGGCAAGCAAGCTGAGAGAATGCCTCACCGTTCGGGGTCTTTGGGATTATCAGAGTTTCTGCATTCGGATCTATAGAGAAACCCTAAATGTCACAATAACCTATTAATTATATTCTATACATTCAATATCGCCGTTGCACCCTTCCCAAAAGTAATTTATAATGAATGTTTCTACCACATGCTTTCGTTCCTCTTCGCACAATGCAGCCACTAGAGGCGCTCTTGCGACGAGCCAGCTATCCGGTGAACTGAGAGAAAGTACATCTCCCCATATGGGGAACGGATTATTTCTGATGTGGCGTTTTCTGCCTCATCAGGTTCCAGCAGTGACTGTGGTCTGAAAGCAGGAACGAAACCAACGCGTGCAAACGCACGCGGACGGTGGACAGGGCTTACTGACCTCTGCCACAACACGCGGCACACAACGCAAAATCAGGACAATCCGGGAGCACACCAAGGACACCACAGTGCAATTGCATCTTACCAAATGGCATCTGTAAGAGCAAGACGCCCCCCCGCCCCTACCAGTGCCATCGGAACCCCTGAGTCCCCCTAAGCTTTTAGCTCCAGTCCAAAAATTGGATTTTTGTCACTCAACATATGGATGCAATCTTTTTAGCCATTTGGGGCAATGCCAGATTTTTTAGGTGGGGGCATAAGAGGGACCTCAATTCATCAAAAGGGACCAACCTTATCATTAGCCAATGATGTGTTTTTGAATTGAGGAGTGTAAGTAAGTAAAATTTATTTACCCAGATAGAAATTTATTTACCCGCTTTTCCCAGATGGAAGTCACAAAGCGCTGAACAACATAAGTATGCTTGTTGTATGCTTGAGTGACAGGGAAGGGGCCTCACTGGAGCCAATCAAATTTCACCTGGGGCCAGTGCCCCAGAGGCCCTGCCCCTGAATATGCCCCGCTCACCAATCAGGGGCCGGGTCCCCAGTTAGGCTCACGCCTATGCATCCTACAGGCCCCGCCCCCCCACTTAGCAGCGATGGAGCATCTGGTCCCAGGAGCCCCCAGGTTAATAACAGGTTGTCTTCATTAGCTGCCGACGCTGAGCTGTCTCCTGTCACGTATTCATCCATTTGCCAATCGATTTCCCATATGTCCATCTTTTTCATAAAATGTAAATTATAACGTACAGTGCCAGTCACAGGTTTGGACATGCCAAGCTGCCTACAAAGCAGAGTTATAGACAGGCATCACCTCACCTAAAGACAGCAGAAATGGTATTAGAGTAGCCTGAGCAGAGAGTGATGGAAAGGTGGCCAGTGGATGATCAGTATATATGTGGGACCTCCTTCAGGACATCTGGAAAAGCATCCCAGGAGGCCGCCTCATGAAACTGGCATAGAGGAGACAGTAGGGGCAGCCGGTCCATGGAGCACTTGGGGTGAAGGGCCTTGCACACAGGCCCAATGGTGGGATCTCTCTGCCAACCATCTCAACCCACAGAGCTGCCCCAGGATTTTATTTTTTTTCTTGGTCAGTGCATAATTCCAAATATATTAATTTATAGTTTTGATGTCTTTATGATTACTGTACAATATAGAGAATAGTACAAATAAGTCTTTCTGTGGGTGGGTGTGTTCAAGCTTTTCACCATTACTGCATGTTTCCTTCTGCAAATGTAATTTATATACATGTAAAGGAAGGTCTAAAGTCTATACTGCATTCAGAAAACATCTCAGAGAAGACCGCCTCTCTCTCATTGATTCATATTTCACATTTTTATTTATTTAACAGACACTTTGATCCGAAGCAACATAAACTCTTGAGAAAAAAGACCCAGGCAGTCGCAGCGAGGGTTTACAGGTCCAGCTCCTGGGCCCAGTGGTAAAGGGGCCAGTCCCAGGATTCGAACCAGCAACCTTCCGACTGCAGGCATACAGTAGCATCCTGACCTGCAGAGCCACAAATCACACTTGGGAAATTAATTTCTTTTCTGGTAGCAGTCTAACTGTAGTTTATTCAGTTATAAATAACAGTAAACAAAAGGTGAGTAATGGATGTTTTCAAAAGATGTAATTTATATATAAAAGTAATGATTTCCAGCAGCGAAAATGACAGGAACGTCTCCACCTGTCCACCTAACTGATTACAGTGCAGTAATGAATAGAGAGTGTGGCATTTTCCACAGACATGGTAACTTGAAGAATACATTTTAGCATCATGTCTGTGTTCATAATTGGGTACTAGGCTTTTATGCAAACCAAGGTAAAAATGCTAGAATTCTACAATGGCACACGTGCGGTTCTCTTATGAAGGATCTGAATGACTGAGTGGATACCATGAATGGGCATATATATTTTTTTTTTTTCCTGAAACACAGAATGCTATGTATGACCCAAAATCAATACGGAAAGATCAGAGTTTAATGTTACAAGAATTTTATGTAAAATATATATATACACTTCGGACGTTGTGAATATTGCGAAGAAAACAGTCATACTGATAATCCATCCATCCATGTTCATACTCTCCAGTAAAGGGCGATGGAGAACTTAGAGGCACAGGGCAGGGGAACTGAGACTGACTCTCTCTCTCTCTCACACACACACACACACACACACACACACACACGTCTGTATTCCCATCGAAGTGAGGACCCTCCACTCATTCAACCCCTTCCCAAAACCCATCCTTAACCATATGTAACCAAACGACATTTTTACATTTTGATTGCATTCACAGATAAAAACAAAAAAAAGTCTGAAGTATTGAGGACCAAAAAAATGACCTCACTAGTCACGTTTTTTGAAGATTTGTCTCCGGCACAGAACCCCGCAGTTCTGGGGTAAGTGCGTGAGCAGAGCCTGGGCCCCTCAGAGAAAGCCGATGTTCTCCTGACATGCAGGTGAGCACGGCCATCTCCGGCACAGAACCCCGCAGTTCTGGGGAAGTGCGTGAGCAGAGCCTGGGCCCCTCAGGGAATGCCAATGTTCCCCTGATGTGCAGGTGAGCACGGCCATCTCTGGCACAGAACCCCGCAGTTCTGGGGAAGTGCGTGAGCAGAGCCTGGGCCCCTCAGAAAATGCCGATGTTCCCTTCAGCCTCACTGCAGGTACGTAAGATACCCAGCAGACCTTCTCCAGCGTCACAATCCTCCACATGCCTAAGAGAGAATAAATCTACAGTGACAGAAACAACAAAAAAAAAAAGCGAGAACCTCAACTGTTCCATCTGCACCATGACTTTTGACATCATCCTTTCAAAAACAATTGGTTCAAACCCTAGAATTAAATTCAACTTTCAGAACTTCAGACAGTGTGAAAGCACCTAAGGATACATCTATTACATCCTCGCAAAACAAGACCTATCCCATGATTCATTGCACCCCAAGTTCATTCATGGGAGGTACGATATTTGCGCTCTTGGAGAAACACCCCATCTATTAAACCCCCTCTCTCTCCTGCCCGAGGTCCTTCTGAGCTCTTAGGCATCCATGTGAAATGCCTGCCTACATCAGTTTGCATATTTATACGCCACTCCTGTCTCTATGTCTGCAAGACCCCATATGTTTACGTAGACCCCTACCACCCTGTCCACTCGCCTCCTTTCATACATGCTCTGTTACTCTCGTCATTTATAAGATGGCACTAATTAAACACTATGGACAGTCAGTGCAAGAGAGCTTGGACCTACATCACAGCGAACACAATTTGAGTGATATTACTGTAAGCTGGGAGAGGGAGACCTTTCATTCCTCGATTTGTTTTGACCATCTCATCTTCTCTCCGTCGCGCCTGCTAATCCTGTTCAGAAGCCACGTTTCCAGCGTAATTATTTCCCTACTATTTGAGCTGAGCTGCCTGTCTTTCATTCCGGAACACGGAGGACCAGGTCCTTTGGACGAAAATCCTACTGATTACACCGGTGAAGCAACGCACAGAACGTATGAATTAGAAACCAATGGGTGGCACTTATACCCTGCCGATGGGGCAACTTCTACTCAACGGAGGTATTAAAGGTACAGCAATCTATATAATGCTAGGTCTGTTTTTATGGCAAAGGCAATTCTTCGATTTTTTTTAATAGGGGCAGTACTTTATACAGAAGGGCGAACTTTGTCATTGGCTAATGATATGTTTTGAATGGATGGGGCACTCTGTGACAGCGGATGGGGCACTAGTTTCCCTATGGTCCCACCCCTCTATATGCTCCTACCCGTCAGAGAAGAGGTGTCCACCGTATGCTTCTCCTGAACTCACCAGGAGGACGAAGATGAAGCAGAATTTTTCCACAGTGCTCTTCGGCGTTGGCCTGTCAAACTAAATAAGAATGCCCCCCACCCCCTGCAAAACTCTGATTACTTAGCTCACAGTGGTGTATTTTACATGAACTTTGCCAAATAGCATGTACCCCATGTGCCTGAGCGATTACACTGTCAGTACCAGCGGGCCGGTGCAGCAGCACGTGAGCCTGCCGGAGCTGGAGTGAAATGTCACGTTCTGTTTTTGAAACTAATGGCAATGCCATTATTACGCGGCGAGCTGCTGTATGCAGAGCGACTGGCTGGAACGGTACGCAGTCAAATGTGAGACAGGGACAGGCAATGAATCATTGACCATTAAAACTGTGCTAAAAACTAATGAATTCCTGACACAAGCCTGGGCGGCGTGACAGCCCCGCTACGCGGACGGCGTACCTTATGTGCACAAACAAGCCCTGCTCGAGAATTTTATCAGTAAAATTACTGATACCCTCACAGTCAAATTTAAATGGGTGGATCACAGACAGAGCCTGCATGAGAAGAAACTCTTTCTGGACTTTTCACGACTAGATACCTGTAGTGTCACTCATTCTTTGTTGCTTTTAATAAATGTAGCGTGTCCTGTGAGGACATATATTATGATTCAGTACTTTGCAAGTCTCACCTGCCACATGTAACGTGTGGATATCCAGACTTACACGATCGCTTTGGGTAGCTGGCAGCATGGTAATTAATGCCCTAGGCTTATAACCTGAAGGTTGCTAGGTCACAACCCAGAAAAAATGCTGCATGCACTGAAAAATTATTTAAGCTGATCTGCTGAAAAATATCTGTACAAAATAACGGGCAAAATATCAAAAGCTGCTTTGAACAGAAAATGACAAAAAAAATAGCTTGCTATAAAACAGAGTACATAAAAGGGGATTATAATATTTAGACAGTATAGAAAAGCCACTGGGGCTTTGTCCATAACAGTAGCTTAGCAACTGAGCAGAGAGCAGCAGGAATGGCGGCCTGACAAACCCGTGAGTTTTCCAGGGGCCGGAAATTCTTTATTCACAGACAATCAAATAGTTTGTTACAATATGATTGCACAAGCAATGTGCCTAAAGGGGGCTATAATTCCTCGTGATTGAAAATTTCACTTTTCTCAACACAAAGGAGCTATTAATTTCGGGCAACATGCATCTCATTTTGTCATATGTAGAGTATGCATCCCAGCGGCACAGTGGAGGCAGTCTCTAAACTCATTCAATTCAGTGCTAAACAGCATTTAAATAACAACTGAATACTGCAGATTTTTACAGGGTGGTTCGACAATGCAGTGTCATTATCTGTCATTGATGCTAATATCAATGGCAAAATATCAGGTCCGATTCCTAAGGAAGTGTGGCCGACGCGAAGCATGCGTGTGACCTTCTCCTATCCCAGGAGACTGAGTCAGGTTTGTATTCATATCTTTGTGGGGACCAGGCTCGGCTACAACTTTCAGTAACAGGGTGGGCCAGGAAGATTTTTTGGGGGGGGCAATTACATATAAAAAAATACACTTCCACCTCTTGGCTGGGTGGGCTAGCCTTGTGATTGGGTGGGCCCCCACCCCTGCCCCCCCCCCCGCGGGATCGGGCCCGGGGGGGCCCTCCCCTTTCTTTGGGGAAAACCTCAACCCCCC
>JAODKM010000038.1:5505153-5525999 GCA_026780845.1 Petrocephalus sullivani
ATAAACACACACACACATATACATATATATACACCTCTCAATATATATATATATATATATATATATATATATATATATGTGTGTGTGTGTGTATGTATATATGTGTATATATATACAGTATATATACAGTGTGTGTGTGTGTATATATGTATATATATATATATATATACACACATATATACATACACACACAGCACCTCATGAAGAATGTCAGATGTTGCACACACATAGACAGATAGATAGATAGATAGATAGATAGATAACTTGTTTGGGTCTGTTGGTCTATTACATTCTTTCAGTTTTCTCTTACTCGTTCCCATACATTACACTGCCAATACTCAATGTTATGGCTAAGCAATTTCTTAAATAATTAACGCCAAGCATTTAATACGCACATACAACGTCAGTGAAGCTTGTCAGAGCGGTATTAAATTCGTCTCCACAACTGAAAGTTAATCATTAAAAGAGAGAAGGCAGAGAACGCAGACGGCTGAGTAGCACTCATCGCTGGCTCTATACTCAGCCTAGCGGTGTACAGCGCCGAGCATTCCGCCAAGTTGCCGTGCGAGATGTGCCGCTTCCTTAATAGTATTAGGAGTTCAAACCGTAAAGGTTATAATCTAGCAAAAGAACAGACTCCTTTCTTCGCTTTGATCTCTTTCCGTTTGGCTGTTAAAAGTTGACAGCTCGGCTGAATAGCATTCAGTGCTTCCATTTGTATAACATGGGTTTCCCAGTGCAGCATGGCTCCCAGCTACACCTGGGCTGAAGGAATTTACTTGACATTGCCTTTGGATCACATTGACTCGGTAAGGGTGAAATCAAAACATAAAAGTAATTTCAGACTAAAAAGTACCTCCCACCCAGGAACAAAGGCTGAATTAAAGTATGTCCTGGAAAAAATGAGCAGATAAACTGCGGGTGATACAGTTATTTGGCGTCGACAACATAGTTGCATGCAAACTGTTACAAATAAAGTTATAATGATCTGCAATTTACTTCATAATGTAGATTAAAAGCGATATGCGGACGGTGCCCTGCCCTGCGGCTCCTTGGCTGCGTTTGTGTTCTTTGCAGGGTTTACTGGGTGCGTGTGTGCGCGCGCCAGGGCGAGCCCGCACCGGACAGTGCGCACGTGCGGAGCACGCTCTTGCGCGTAGTGGCGCGCGGGGGAAGGTGGTGGGGGGGTGGGGGTACTATTTTAAGGGAGTCTGATCGATAATAGTCATTATTAAATTGCAGTACTGTTTTTTCCTACGGTTGGTTTACGTTTTCCCACAGTCAGAGTTCAAGAGGAAATGATCGAAGTTCTGCAAGCACCGAGCACTGTTAAAATCCGTTGTCCATGAGAAAATGCATATTTGTGATATTAGCACCAGTTAGTTTTGTTACATCTCATCAAAAATAAATGCCAAACTACGGCTAATTCATTACGCCCAAACCTAATACTTATTATATATCATGACGATGTGTATTTAAAAGGAGCGCGATACACCTCGCAAAAAACAACATGTATTATTTTGAGACATCTAGTTTTCTTCACAGTTCTCCCCTGGGTCTTCCTTTGCTTTAAGGTGTCTTCTTTCACCACCCCTGTCATCCCCGTTTCGAGATACTTTCAATCTTTTATCACCACCATCTCTAGCCATGCACATTTCCAGCAGGTTATCACAATCGCCATGCCTCCTTCTTTCTGATGTGTTCTGCTGATTACCATCGGTGCCCTGAGATATTTTTAACAGATCCTCGCGTCGCAATATCCACTCTCAACCATCTGGAACAGATCAAAATCACTGACTTCATCTAAGCAGTTAAGTATTAAATCTACAGTATCCTTTCAACAACCACGACCTCTAGTTAGGTTATTTAAACCCACAGAACTGCGAAAAAGGTGCGTGCGATTATATATATTCACATATATAAACCACATGGGTCGGCGGTTGCAGTTTACGTAGGCCTATTGCACATTTGATTATGGACATGTAAGTACTCGCACGATAGTCAGCTTGCTTACAAACAAATATTACCGCCGATAAATATATGCTACAAGTAACTCCTTCATCTAAAATTCAACTATACCTATAAATAAAGTTGTAGTGGTTGTAGCTATTGAAATATAATATTTTAAGAACTATTTAAAAACTACTTTAATGATAACTGCTGCATTAAAGTAATTTACAAAAAAGTTTCACGAATTATTTTACCTGCTGAATTATTCAATTCTTATAATTGATCTGGGTGTTACCTTCAACGAATCCTTAAATTTGGCTATGATTTGCATATAATAATTAACACTAAGTCAGTTTTATAGCAGTAATGGTTTTGCGAAGTCTTACTGGGTATTACTTTATATTAGCGGCTGTAAGGAGTGCTCTTCTCACAATGTATACAGACCATCGCAATGCATAAACATAGATTTTTCTCAAATAAAAGTATGTCAGTCCAATACTAAGTCAATCTTCCCAAATAAAAAAGCAATGTCTTTAAATCAACTGATATGCGGAATCAGACCGCGCCACTGTCATACCACAGGTTGATCGTTAGTTTTACATCCAGGAAGCATCTCGGTGCCGCTGTTCTTGGTTTCCAGTCACATCTAATGCCCTTATTTCTTTGCTCTGAGATTATTATTCTGTCAAATATTATCTCCACTAAGCAGCCAAAACAATCACGCGAATTTAACAAAAAACACTAAACATATCAGTGGCTACCCCCCCGCCTCCCCCCCCCCCCCCCCCCCCGCACACCTTTAAGAGGGAAGCAATCCTGAATACCCCAATGGGCACATTAAGAATTCTGGCCAGTCTGGGCTGTGGCCATCCAAACACCTGCTCGGATATGTCCACAGGCGAACACCCTTTCTCCCTACCTCCCACCCAGCTCCGCCCACCACAGCTCTGATTCCCAGAGTAATCCATTACTGTCCGCCTGGATAACACTCAGGGGGCCACGGAGGCTACGGGGGCCACGGGTGCCAGTCCGTCCTGTTGCACGTTTTTGTGTTTAGACACGGAGCCGTGCAGAATGATTGTCGATGATTTATGGCACCTGTAGGGAACATGGCGGTGCAGTGAGGGCTAGGACTGCTGAATCCATGCAGGGGTGGCTGGGTGGTTGAGTGATGGCGGGGGCGGGCGGCGGGGGGGGCACCCGATTTCATTTTATTCACCGCAGGAGAGACGGGACTGAGCCGACTCCTCCCGAAAGCCCAGCCCGTGAAATCGAGCCACTCCATAACCGTGCCCAGTAAGGGACACATACATACATGGATAAGTGGACAGGCAGAATTACAACGTCAACGCCAAAAGCCCCGAACAGCAATCCCTGCAGCGGCCTGCAGGGGGCCAGTAGTGGACCGGTCCCCCGAAGGCTATGCTAGCTGCAAACATCAAGGCGAAGCATGTAAATTCTGAAGCTGTCTGCTCCAATATTTAGCACGGTCGCAATGATAGTGGTGACGGCAGACACTATACTTCCAATTACCCAAAACCTGTGACAAATCACTGTTACAGGTAAAACAGACTAACATGAGGTTTACATTCTCACCCAATCTCATAAGAATATAAAATGTGGGCTCCTCCAGTGCAAACATCTATGTTGAACACACAACAACAACAATAAACAAACAGATTCTGCTGCGCTATATGGAAGAATAAGTTACTGTGTAGGTTATAAACATGTGGAAAAATAAATAACGCTGTAGGTTATTGCACATTGTTAATATTGTGAATATTACACAGTAATGAAGATCATGTGCGGTGAGTAGTGGACGGTGGACACAGAGCGATGATATTGTATAGCACTCTAATTTCAATAGAGAGCCTAACAGGCACAGCCTGTTACTAAAACTGTTTCACTGAAATATTCATTCATATACAGAGACAGTACCAAGCAGGTATGTATTTAATTCCTTTTTCTATTGCAATAAAAATATCTATCAAATCTATGCATACCAAAAAGGCATTCAAATATGTGAAACCACCTTCAGGAGACAACGAAGCAAGTTTGATATTACTTTTTAATTAAGGACAGACTTAATAAATACTCAATCAGAAATACTCAAAACAACATGGAGTTTACCACATGGATTTAGTCATCAAAATTGAAGATTAAGCGATTAAAACATGTTACGGGTTCTTGATAAAGATCTTTTAATATTTATCTGCGGATTTTTAAATAAACCCAAGTGTCTGGTGCTGGAGTGCTGTGTGTGTTTGTAAGTGTTATTCTTGTGAGGACCTCCTAATTCAGAGTTCAAAAAAGTAAAAATGCCAAAAGTCTTGTATTTTGTTTGCTTACTTATGGTTAAGGTTATGGCTGGGTAGGCGTTAAGGGTGTCCTGATTGAGATTAAGGTTTTTCCCATAGAAATGAATGGACGGTCCTCACAAAGATAAAAATACAAATGTGTGTATGTATGTGTGCATGTGTGCCATCAGCTGTGAAGTGCATAATTTGGGCTTAATATCAAAAGAGCTAAATATATTTAATTTGGCCTCATACAAATATGTTTATGTTATTAGAAGATTTCAATCTGGATTTAACTTCTAAAGTAAAACGGATATAGGATTTTAAACTTCAAACTTTAGTTTGAAGCAATCACGGCCTGACGTTTGTGACCAAAAGAAAAAAAAAAAAATCTTAAACCAGTAATCTTTGAAGACAAGTTATTAAAAGGCACCGTGAAGGTGGGGCTGTTGCTATAAATATACCGGGCTAACTTGCACGTGTTTCCAGGTTTGCACGGTACAAAAAACACACATAATATTGATAAAGGCCGTTCTTTTGTCAGTCATGTGCCCCATTTACCATTTTTACACTCAAATACACAGACACAGTAGAATTAGAATCAAGATGAGAATGAGGAAAGCCGCACTCCCCCACTGGGTTGCATCAAATCAAATGGCTGTTGGCTAAGCCCATTCTGAAAACGAATAGCATGCTTTTCTAGCTAATTCTGTATATTGCAATACTTTCTGCCAGGTCTATATTGCGTTGTTATGGTGTCCTCCTACCCCATCATTTTCGGTACCTTGGACACGTCCCTAATGCACCTGACTGAGAGGATGAGAGAGAGCGAGAAATCGACAGAGATAAAACAATTGTATTTCTTGCTGTTGTTGAAAAAGCTTTGGTGGCTTGAAGACTAGGGACCACTGCTAAAGCCAGAGACAACCTAAACAACACCCGGCAGTCTATATGCCATCTTCTGTAGAGTACATCGGGTGGCTTCTCGCAGGTGATCGCGACACCGATCAGCATGTGGAATTTCTGAGAAGACGCAATTAGCCCCCACTTTATAGGCATGAGAAATCAACAGATGGTGGTGATCCGAGTGTTTCGCATGTCGGCGAGAAAGCCAGATGCAGAAACTGAGCTGCTGGGCCGCCAAATAAGGGCCCGCCTCACAGTTTGCTCATTGAACTGGTTCCCCGTTCGTTCCTGCCTGACCGCATGCTCTCCCATATTCCTTGAGAATGAAAAATCTGAGTATTGCGCAAGGTCGCCACGAGTGTGGCCCATCGCGGCGGGAGGATTTTCCCTACACCACAAAATCCCTGCTGATGTAAATCCCTCTCGCCAGACGCCCTGGGTACCTTCTTTATATGTGACCTGATAAAACGCGAAGAATCAGAATATATCTAGACTTGTTAAGCCCTGGGTGTAACCCTAGACAGCTCAAAAACCAGGATGATTCAACCAACTGCCATCTTAAATAATGCGCGCCTCAAAACAAGAAACATAATGAAAACTTAATTGGGAAAGGAGGTGTTTCCAACTCAGAATTACATTTAGTCCGTGCCAAGTATATACAGTAATTATGTAGGCAAGACAGCAGGTCATCAAAAAATACTCACTTACATAGCTCAACAAGAGCCCAGATAAAATGTGTACTGCCCAGCTCGGAGGTAATGTGCTGTAATGTTTTATTTTTTTTTAAGTAGATCAAAGGCAGCTTAGCAAAACTCAGATCTCCTCATCTCTGTCAAATCACATGCAATCAAAAGTCAAGAGATCAGGCGATGAAGGAAAGCAGCAAATGGCATTCTCTCCCAACTGGCCGAGACATCAAAGCAGGGAGACTGTGCTGTCCAATAGTATCCAGTCTCTCGCAAAGGACTATTTGTACAGTAGGGGATTAGACACGGTATAAAACAGACTACGTGGCACTAGCCTCCTACTTGATGGGAGCCGTACGAATGGGGTAAAATGAATACTGTCAGTGTCTGAGTAGAAAATTGACTGATTTTATACTCAAAGGTAGATGATGGATAAAGAACTGAATCTCTGAGTCACACGGAACCCAGACGTCTGCAGCATTAAAATCTAAAAACTTTCAACGATATATTCAAAAGATAATTAAGGCAATTTTTGACCTGTAAAGAAAACAACTTGTTGTTGTTTCTTATAAATTTAATTAAATTTGTAAAAAAAAGCAGACATTTTGAAATGTCTGCCTATTCAAATGTTCAGGGAAGATGTTCACATTTGCAACATAACCTATAAATGCTATAAATGTTAGTTATCGATCGATTAAGCAAAAGCCATTTTACATGGACCAGGGAGAAACATCGGTTTTCACTTAAGGGCTGATGTGTAGCTCAGTGTGTTAAGACTCTGTGTTTGTATCCTGGATTCAAACCTCATAGATTGTGGTTAAGGGCTTGAACGATTCCCCCCCCCCACTGGTCGCTTGTTCCTCTAAAGGTATGTTTCTTGCCTCGGGTGCAGGAAGTCCCAGGCTCAAATCCTGGAAAACCCCTAGTCTTCAACAATTTCCCTCTGGGCTCGATAAAGTTAACCATAGCTACTACAGGCACACTGGGTGTTAGTTAGTCCTGCACCATTACCTTTTTTTGGATGAAAGTGATTGTCTTCAAACATGTTATTTTAATATAGCGATTCATCACATGTTATATGGTGGTAGGTGTTATGAGGGAGATTATGAGGGAGAGGGTAAAATAGCAGTATACCACAAATGAAGTAGACTTTCATGCCCTGCTCAGTTTATACAATGACATATGGAACAATAAAATAATAAAAATGGGAGTGAATATAGTGTCAGTGTGCCCTGAATAGGACAAGCAGTTGCAGAAAATGGATGTTCACTGCTTTATTAAATTATTTTGTGCTATATAATGTACTGTATCTGACACCATGGAGCAATTTTCGGTAATTTTTTGTAATCGACAATGAAAGTTACCAGGTAACATTGATGTAACTGGGACCTATGAGATGCATAATTTCTCAGAACAAAACGGCAGTTATCTACAGTATGACCATACAGACAATAGTTTTATTTAGGTGCACTGTATTAAAATGCTCAGATTTCACCAGATATCCAGCCTACTAGAACTTTGAATTATTCAAAAATTCCTTTACATTTATTTAGTCAATGGCAAAAAAGCAAAGCTTTCCAAAGTTATGGATTACATTTTTGATCTGTTGTTTGTATCGTGCTGTTAGAAGCACTTCTTGGTTCTGGGGTGGCTTGTTCATCCCCTGTTTGGTACCTGCCGTTTCCTTCTAAATGTGTTCTTCCACTTTACGCTGTACAGTCGTTACTGGTTCACAGTTTCACTTGTCACAAACTGGTCTGCTTCCAATTGCCAAACGAATCATTCGTATTTTCACTCTCTCGGTCAGATGCCGAACAGTTATGCGATCAATATGTACCATTCTCACATGAGGCCGGACGCTACAGGGCCAGTTAGACGTGTGAGAGTCTGGGTTCATTCATTCATACTTGAAAATAATCAAAACAATAGAATAGGGAAAAAAATTTTAAAATAGTTAAACAAATTAGAAAACTCTTAAAATCTGGATTCCTCAAAATGATCTGTCTTAACATCTTCCAAAATACTTTATTAAAAATCAGAGACGGGCTGTTGTGTAGCTGAACAGATTAGGCCGCTGAGCCTGTGATTGGCAGATCCCTGGATCAGCAGAGTGATGTCACCGCTGGGCCCCTGAGCAAGGCCCTTAACCCCCAATTACTTCAGGGACTGTCTGACCCTGCCCTGCCTCTTAAATCACGATGGATAAAAGTGTCTGACGAATAAATAAATTGTGACTACCTGATATATCTTTTGAGCTCTTCTGCAGTAATTCCTAGGGAGTTTCTGGGTTGCTTTGATATTCTGTCTAGTTCACGCCATACAAGTGGGTTTGAGGTATGCAGTCTGAGCTAGCCAGGTCATTATGTTGTGACGTCCATACCTTTGCTTCTTCACGAGATAGCTTTGACACATTTTCGAGGTGTGTTTTAAGTCATTATCTAAGTTAAAATTGAAGAGCTGTCCGGTATGCTGTAATCCTGATGGAATGGCATGCCTCTGAAATGTACTACGACAGGCATACCGGTTGACCATTGTATTCGATTGACCATACTGGTTGCTTTGGATTTGGGAAAGCGCCCAAAGACCGTGGCACTCCATGCTTGACAGAACCACCCTTTGCCTGCCCAAAATATTTCAAATTTTGACGCATTAATCTTTAATGCTGAATTCCGCAGTTTAAACCACAGATAATTATGTTTTCAAGCAGGTATACTGAAAGTGCACTACTCTTAAAACATACATAAATCAGTCCATCATCCACATCAGTTAATCCAGTACAGTCATGGTTTGTGGGGACATAACATGGCTGGGGAACGTCTTGGACAGGATGGCAGCACAGATATATGGCATTACTGTTAGCTGTTTTCAATAACAGGCCTGTTGCTGAACCTTTAATTTAAAGCATCATGGCACCTTAACAGAGAGTGTGATCTAGAGATGGGCAAACACTTCTGAAAAATTTGAGTATACAGATTTCAACATATAGGTAAACCAAATCAAGCTCCAGATTAAACTATACGTACAAGCAACCAAAGTACTGAGAGAATATTATGTTAAAGTAAGTTTGATTTTATCTCCTAATACTGAGCTTTAGCAGAAGCCCAATACTCTTGGACTCTGGTGGAATGATGTAACGTAATAACAGAAGGACACCTAAGCACAGATATGCGACTGCTGGTGAGAATTCAGCCGGTAATTTCTCATGCCGCAGACTCACGGACAAAAATAAATAAATAAATGCAGAGTGACGGCTCCTGGAAGCAGTCCAGGAGTGATGTCAGCCTACAAATAGGCACAAGAAGGAGGCTGTCCTCATGGGAAGGTAGCAGAGGGTCGGCGTACCCAAAAAGCATGATGTGCACATGTGACACGCTCCCCTGGGAGGGGGGACAGGCACACTCGCCTCAGGTCAGGTTCACTTAACGACTAGACATTAGGGATTTTATCCCTTTTATGCGAAAGGCCCGGACTATATGCATTATGCGTGTCTGTATGCAACCAAACCTTGACTCCTATTCATTCATTCCTGTCAGCACCAGATGTTACAAACTTGTTAAGAGCTAACTTGAAAAACCAGACTCTACCTCAAACATTTGCAGGAGTTACAGGTTATCTTAAGTTACTTATTTGCAAAGTCTACCGTCTCTCAGTGGCAACATGATTATAGGACACCTTTTAAACTCATTTTAAGTAACACAGGTAGCTGTTTTCAATAATATGCCTGTTGATGTACCTTTATCAGGGAATCGACAGCAATCCCACCTCTCTCTGCCGTATTCTATGTATTTTTTTAATTAGTTTAATTACTGATAATGAAGAGTTGAGTGGGCCTGGGAGGATTTTCTAACAGCACCACAAATTGCACGGGTCTTCCGATGGACCAGGGTGTTATTTTCTTTCATTCTCTTTTTCTCTCTTTTTTTTTGGTGATGGACATGGGGGGGCGGTCAAAAAAAATATTCAACAGGAAGGTAAAATGATGCGCAAACAAGGGACACACAATCACATCTCTGCGCTGTTTCAGACAGGCTCCGTGGGGGGCTACTGTCAAAACAAAAGCAGGACACAGGAATACGTACGGGTCCCGGGGACGAGGGCCTGGCGGACTGAGACAGCGTGAACAAACACAAGCACCTGACTTTCTCCTTTGGTGGCGATCAACACTCTAAATGCTCTAAAGGACATAGAGCAATCTACTGATCGCGTCAGATATTGACCTACCACAACAAGTTCATCAAGGCAGCATGGTGAAAGACACAACCAAAGGTGGGTAATCCAGGTCCAAAGAGTGAAAATCCAGACCAGGATTTTGTTTCAACCGACCGGTTGAGTATTAAGAGCCTCAGTCACAGAGTGCTCAACTAGTTGATTGAAACAAAGTCCTGGTCTGGATTTTTTACATTTTGGACCTGGATTGCCCACCTCTGGATACAACATTAGACAGAAAAATGCAATATACTCTTTCAGCCCTGAATCGTGAAAATTGTTGCCAAACAGAGGGTTAAATGAAATGATTAAACATCAATAAACAATAAAGCCACTATTAAAAAAATAAATACATTTTATCTGGGAAGTCATTACACATCAGACGGCCAAATTGCATCAGCGCGGCACTTTGTCTCACTAAAAATAGGCAGTGCTTCACTCTGTTTTCAGATCTAGATTTCACCGTGTTGCTGCTGGTGCATGATTTCAAGTGATCACAACGACAGCATCGCCCGTTCTCTGTCCGACTGAATTATTGACGACGTACAGAATGGCTACACGGCAGATTTTGTGTCTGAAAGCTGGGATGTTGCGGGAAGGAGTCTGGCCAGAAAACTCCAGTGGAGGATATTAGCGGCTGTTTCCATGGTAATTATTGTCTTCATTGCTCCTCCCCCTTTTGAATATTACTGCTACCAATTATAATTATAATAATTATCAGAGGTGCTGTTTCAATCAGCTGAGCATAAAGAGTCACCGTCACAGAGTGCGCAACTAGTTGGTTGAAACAAAATCTTGGTCTGGATTTGTACTTTCGGGACCTGAAATTGACTTCGCTGTATTATGAAGAATTTAAACCCTTGTAATGTTTCTGTGTTATTTTGAAACCGGGAATCCGAAATGAAACAGTTATCCGATTTGTTCAAAACACTTACAAAAAGGGTAATTTCCAGAAGTATATATTATTATTGATTTATTCATGAATGGTCAATAAAAAGGTGATCAGATAATCCTATTATTCCCTTTGTCCTATTGCTAGTGTGTATTGTTTTATTTATATATATTTTTTACCACTGATAATAGTGAATAATACTGAAACAAAAAACCTGGTGATACTTATGAATGGATTTGGTCATAAGAATATTAATAATAATGACATATATATCCTACTCATCATTTTCATAATCCGCTCACCCTATTTGACTTTTATTTAGTTAAACTAAAGTCATTGCATATGCATTAATTTAATTTGGCAGATTTCTTCAACTAGGTCAACTCCCAGCATGTAGCTTGTACACACAAGGATCTGAATGCAGAAAAATAGACAACAAGAACTGGGTAATGGGTAATAAACACAAAACATGCCCTAAAAATGTTACCGCAGTCACAACAGCTGCCTGAAACGACACATGGCTGTCAGAAGGGGGCGCCACAGATCCTATCAGCACTACAGGTGGGGACTCGGGGATAGATCTGATGTGTGGTTCTCCCATGAGTGACTTCAATATCTTCAGAAGCTATGGTGTACCAATCCTTGAAATTTGGATGGTGCCAATGGTACAGTGGAATGCATAACGCTGACAGTGGAAAGCAAGATGTCCACCTATATTTTTCATGTAAATGGCGAAAGGTCCGGCTTACTGAAAGTGTGCACTGTAAGCAAACTTATTTAATGTGCATCCTCTGCAGTAACACAGGGCAGTCTGTAGAAACAGCAGTCATGGCATATGGGTTGCCAGTGTTAGAGATGCTTAATGAAGAGATCTTTTTTGGGGGTTCATAACTTATTAAAGTCATTCTTGGCAATTAGCTGCTTCTTACAAGCAATACTCCTCCCAGAAACTGACATTAATTGGCACTCCAGGAACATGCAAGGGCCCCCTAACCAAAAGGCACAGTTGGATGGTGCAAATGGCTCAGACACACACGCACACACGCGCACACACACACACACAGCCTCGGCGTACCTATCTAAATGGGGACCTTCCATTCATTTCTATGGGAAAAACCCTAATCCCAGTCACGACACCCATAACCCCAACCCAGCCCTAACCTTAACCTTAACTGAATTAGCAAATTAGGTATTGCTAAAGGTATTTTGATGAGGTATTACTTAGCCAAACATTGTGTGCTACTGGTTATGTGCTTAGTGAAAGGTTCCTGCAAATACTAGGGTGACTTTAGAAGAGGTTTTGAAATGGCACTTGTACACAATATATGCTCAGGATAAGTTGCTTGAAGGTGGACAATGGATATCAGAATCGGATCTAGAGCTGGAATCAGGTTTATCAGCCTAAGTATGCTCACACACATTCCAGTTGTCCACATTCCATGTCCACATTGATTCCAGTTTTCAATGGCTCCTGATGCATGTAGCAGATACAGATACAGTTAAGACAAGACAATGGTTATGTACCGTCCTGGGATGTGTTTCCCAAAAACATAGTTACTGACTATGTTAGTATCTTACGCAGTTAGAACCATGAAACTGAATTACACAAAATTATCTAATGGGGGGGGGGGGGGTGAGTAACATATCCACAAGCCCAGAATTTCTGGCTACGCCCCTGTGTATATACATCAAAGACGCAAAACTTCATGACCACCCCACCTGAAGGGACTATCTAGTAAAAAACAGTTCATCCAGGTCTGAGATATTGTAAGAAAAAGTAGTAAAGATGCCCCAATGTTCTTGGTTGATCATTTGAATACAGACAGTGATAGCAATTCATGATAAGGAAGCCAGAGGGAGAATGGGGGTTCCATTCGGTACCACCCGGGTGATAAGGAAGCCAGAGGGAGAATGGGGGGTTCCATTTGGTACCACCCGGGTGTGATTGGGCTCCGAAGTCTCCGTCCTGTCCTGCTTTGCCCTGCCTCAGGATCATCACACTCCAGGAAGACCCATAAATGCAAATTCAGTCTCAACACCTATACACAATGGGGAGGGTCTTTTTGGGGTATAAGAGGTGGTAAGGAACTCTCCCTAATTTGTATTCGAGCTGCCTTTCAGTACCCGGTCTACACTGTATCACATCATATTATTTTCGCTGCTACAATAAACCACCGTTTTTGCCGAAAACGAGACCCCGCAAGTGGATTCCTTACAGATATATTCGACGGTAAGCTGACATTGGGTACTCATAGCTGATATGTTGAATGCAGACGTAATGGGACGGGATAAAGGTGCTCCATGCACCCTGCATCATGACACATTGCTCCCGGGATCATGACCGGAATGATCTGCCATTTGTAGCGGCTTTAGCAGCTCCGCGCTGATGGTGGCGGCCTAGCGAATTCAGGGGCCCCAGGGCTGCGCTCTCCGTAGGCCCCACTTCGGCCTCTACGCCCCACAGCCGTACAACAATTAACTAAAAAACGATTAAACATTACAAACTCAAAAACAATCATTACAAAGTCAACGAGAATGAGACGCTATCTCCACATCAGAAGAAAAGCGAGCCGCCAAGCTTGCGCCGTCACCTCGACCGTACGCAGCACCTGGAAGGAGCTCAGCAGAGACCTCACTGAATAAACGCATCTCTGTAGCGGTAACCTTAAGCCATCACACTATGATCCAGAGCATGTCCAATGCATCCACAATGTGAAACAAGTTCTTACTATTAGAACATTTCTATTGATTAGGCCCGTAAAATACATTTTATGTAGGAAATGGACTACACACACGCATATCAGAAAATACACAACTGTCAGCCTTTAAAAATAGTCAAAGACACTCAGATTCTTCTCCCATTCTGCATTCAGCATGTTACCTACAAGCACCAGATGTTAGCTTACTGTCATATATCTCAGAGCTTGACACATACTGTTTTTTTTCGAGTAAAAATTATTCACCTTATGTGTGGGTGGTCATAATATTTTGACTCTTTGGTGTCTACACAAATATTTTTGTGTATATGTGTTTGTGTGTGTTTCTTTAAATCCCACGCGTACACAGATATGAGTTATATACTTTAAATAATGACTAGACACATGACACGTGGCAGCTGAGCCAGAAAAATCTGCACTGTCCTCTCCCCTCATGCTTGTAGTCTTTATACGAGATAATACAGGAGGCTGCATCACTGTACATAAAATGCCTACATAAAAGGAAGTATTTTTCAGATTTATTCTTCGTTTAACCATCGGACCGCCATATAGCTAAAATGGACAGGTGTGTGACATCACATGTTGTTTCACATTTCTAATTTGCCCAGATATTAAACTATAATAAATGTTATGATGCTACACCTGTGAACAGGTAAGCAGAAAATGAATGGAATGCCATCCTTTAAGGCGGTATGTCCCTATCTGGCCCTCATGGACCCCCAGACAGTCCACATTTTTGCTCCTTACCAGGAGCAGGGAGGGAGCAAAAACGTGGGCTGTCTGCGAGTCCCCAGGGACCAGATTGGGAAACACTGCTTTGAAGCAATTTAACGTATATCACACTTTCATTCAGTGCCTAAGATAGATTACTCCCATATTTTAAAACTGAGCATTTGGACGTCATCCTGGGGATTTGGGTCTGGCAGCACATTTTTTCTCAGAACTGAAACAATTATTCAAGCCAACCACATTTAAGGCATGTATTCAATTATTTACATTTGGTATGAATAATTCTCTGCACAGTCCGTCACGGTTACCTGCCCCTGTAATTGTATAGTAATACGAATGATCATGCATTACGCGCATCAGTCCTCAAACAGCCCAGAGCTTCCAGGCACATACCATTACACACAGACTCAATATCAGGAGAATAATAATAATAGAAGCGACTCCCTGATTTTATACATCACTTAAAGTTAAATTAACATTTAATCTTCAAAAATCCCTAATGTATGAGAAAGCATGATGCTAATAGAGTGTGAAACAGATTCTAGGAAAATGTTCTTCATACTTTTTTTTTACTTTTAACTAATGCGTTCTCTGGGTTTCACAGAAATTGTCTTTTGTAAAGATTTATGTATTATGCGTGACGCAATTAATATTTTGTCAGAGGCTGCCACGTGTCCATTGAAATAAATATTATTCTTCAAAATAACTTATTATTTCCATTTTTGCAGCATTCAGTCTTATAACAGCACAATATGGGACCTTCTGTGTTTTATGGCAATATAACTTGTAATATCCTATGTTTTGTAACAGCTCATATATGGACATCCTGTACGCTTAGTCTAGGGTTATTCTCCTGGTGGTAACTAGATGCTCACGATTTGTTTGGACTACTGGGGTGTCCCACAATGGTGCAAATGCTTTTCATCGTATTGATGTTTAGACTGGATGGATGGGTTTTGTCTTCTGTTGTATGTGTTTAAATCAACGGCCAGCAGACTTACATCATCAGAGATATGATGGAAAGACTTGGACTTGAGAGCACATGACTTGAGACTTGGGTTGGACTTGCAATGTATTGACTCAAGACTTGTCTTGGACTCGCCAAAGAGTGCCTTATTCCCATCCCTGTCATATAGTGGGGTGACTTCCATTCATAGAACGACTTTATAATGACCTTAAGGGTGTAAGTATTGCCTGTACATGAACACCTGCTCCCAAATGCTGTATGATCGCAAATTAGTTGCTCATCAATAGCTTCTCTTACTCTGTATGATTATTAGCGTGAGGACTTGGCTTGTTAAGGACGTCAGTTGCCCCTCCTGTTTTGGCAGTCACTCTGGACTCATTTTGGGCAATTTCACATTAAGGACCATCGTCCTCCCTTGAGGGATTTCTTCTGTCTGCCAAATTGTTAAGAGACTGAGGAACATCTGCCATAACCTCTTCAATTAGGGTATCCCATGGGGTCAAGGGCTGTGCCTTTCTCGATCTTCACAACTTTCACTCTTTTCTCCTTGGTTACTCCTTGGTTCTAAGCGCCACTCCTGATCTCTCTGGTGGCTGTCTTTGTTAAGGGGCTCACTGAAGTGTTCCCTCCATCTCTCAAGTTGTTGAGATGCTTTGCAGTTGGTCTGTGTTATTTCTTGCCCTCTTTGTCAGATCTGCATATTCCTGCCTGATTCTCTGCTTCCATGTTCTTTTTAAATATCATCTCAATGGTTTGTTCTGGCTTCCAGCTGTTGTCCTCCTCCTTCCATGTAAAACTCATTTGCTCCTCACGGGTTCTGGCATTTGCCTCTCTCTCCTTCTTCCGTTTATTTCCCATAGTACAGCGTTCCGCTTATGCTATATGGGTCCTGAGTGTTAGTGTGAAGCTTTGCTGGATAGCCGTATTTTTAAGCATCCCTACGTCATACTGTCGAAGCCAACCTCTCTAACAACCTCGATCTTCAATTTGGCCTCTAGTAACACATGGTCAGATGCCACATCTGCTTCTCTGAAGATCCTTACAACCTTCCTTCCCCACCTTCAAATGTTGATGCGGTCGATCTGGTTTTATGTCTGCCTATCTGTCAGTGTCCCTGTTGTTTTATGGATTTCTGGGTGTCTGGAAAGTGTTCCACCAAATACCAAACAGTTTGTGACAAAGGTTTGTGAAAAGTTCTCCATTTTCGTATGTCCCTACGATGAGTTCCCTCCCTGTATTATCTCTTCCAGCCTTGGCATTAATTTCTGTTATTCACAGTATTATGTTTCTGGCAGGTATGCTATCTATTATACTCAAAAGCTGTTTGTAGACGCACTTGTTGTGTTCAAGGTTAGCTGCATTTATTGAGGCACTACACAAAGATGGCTTCCTGTGTCCTCAACATAAAGAAGGCTATGATGATTTGATCACTGATTGGCTACCATTCCACAAGTGATGACTGGGCCTTCTTGCCTGGGAGAAAGCCCACTCAATTATTACATCATCTGCATATGGGGATCCCAAGAAAAGTAGGGTGTCCTCTTTTAGGCTGCCTCTCTCACATCACTAAGCCTCCCTATGCCATAATGATACAGATGATTGCACTGCACTAAATATTGCAAACCATTGTACATCAGGCATTTGTATTCTTTTTTATACATTTTTATGTATAAGGAGAAAATGAATGGCAAGTGAAATGCTATTCTCCCTTCTGTACGGAAAAATAATGTTCCAGCTATTTATTCCAATGTCTGAATAACCCCTTTACCAGCACAAACATTTTCAGTCTCTCAATTTCATACTTTTCGTATTCAAATACCCCATCTGTACACTTGACAATGTTTTCAGCAAATTACTGGAGCTGCACACCTGTGTCACCAGCTACTTTGGATAAAAGGAGAGTGCGTGTTATAAGCCTGGGTGCATTGCCTTTGGACTTTGGAAGTTCAATTGGTAATGAGACGGAGTCAGGCATGGGATGGGTTTATATACTGTCCCCGCTCCCCTGCCCCCCTTATAACCCCCCCTCCAGTGCTTGAAGGCCACCATTTCTGCTGTCTGTGCTAATATCCTCCTGCTCGCTTCCATGCAAAGGAGCTCTTTCGGCTGCTCCTCCTAACACATGGCCACCACCGGAAAATGAAACAAAACGCCGCAGACGCTGAACGTCACACTCTGCAGCAAGTGGGAACAGGCAAGGGAGGGGGCCAGGTGGGGGTAACGCAGCACGATGTCGGGGGGGCTTAAGAAGGTCCCGTGAAACTGAGGGATGGCTATAGTAATTCCGAACAGGTCGCTTAACCTGAAACGCTCCAGTAAATTATCCAGCAGGCATAATGGATGTATAAAGAAGATTAAGGTAAAAGCAAAAAAGTGATTAAAAACATTTTTTCCTGTTCTGCCAGTCACTGGCTGCGATGGGACTCACACCCCCACGACTCGGCAATGCCTCTGTCATTTACCTACTGCTTTTCTCTCTTTTTTTGGGGGGGGGGTAAACATCGTCTGTCGTCAGGCTCCTGAAGGCATGATGTGATCGAAAATCAATAAAGGAATCAATTCTCTTTTCAGCTAAAGTATAAACATTACTGGGGAAAAAAAATGCATTCCTTCTTCCAATATGTTGCGATTTTCACCCTGTTATAAAGGCAATGCGTTATGATGCCCCTGCATTACGAAGCGCTGGTTCTCATTTGAAATATATTGTGTATATATGTCCTGCTCCGAAGTAAATGGAAGTGTCCTTCCCAGGCTTCCCTCTCAGTCCCCTCCGTTTTCCTCGTCCTCATTATCCCTCCCCGACTCATATCTCCAGTCTGAACATTTTTTTGATTGCTTTGACAGTGTCCCCGGGGGCTACCATTAAATTTCACCTCGACCCCCATCTAGGAACAAAAGCCAATCAGACTGCGGCACAAAAGTGTGAAGACACCCCACTTCTGTACTGAAGCCCGACGCCAGTTCCCCGGGACCCCCTAAGAGAAGCCGACTCATGGTGCTCCTAAGCCGAGCAGCTCACATTCCACTCCACCCACCTCGGCGAGGCCCCCGACAAATGAGAGACGAGAGGGTTTAATGAAGAAAGGCCCCATTTCTCTTTCCTAATACCCACTTTGTCAAGCCCAAATGAAATGTGAAAAAAATAAAAGCGCCTGACTTGTGTCTTCCTAACAAATAGCTGAAAGGAAAGTTGCAGATGGCTTATTTGTTTACACGCTCGACAATAAGGTATCTTAGGCTAAAAAACTGCTCTAAAGCCAACTGGCAGGCATGTCAACAAATGGACTGCTTTGAAAAAAAATAATGCAAACAACACAGTAAGCTGTAAGATCGGCTTCTGAAGGACAGGGTGTAGCAGCGTGAGACATGCTGCTGTTTCACTGGACGGTTTTTTTCCCCTTCTGTTTTCATTGGGTTTTGTCATTGGCTGCAATGTTTTTTCTCTCTCATGAATCTGTACACAGGAGGGGCCCCCTGCTGGCAGTGCGGAGAGCAGAACAGAGTGGCGGAGTATATGAGGGCTCAGTGCAGTATCTCCCGGTGACAGCAAGATAAAAACGTGACAGAATAAAATCCCCGGTATACACGGCTCCGCTCAAACCCGCGGCATTGGCCTCTGAGGACTGCTGTGCACGTAGCTCCATGGAAACCTCCGGAAAAACGAACACATGCGCTAACAGCTAATGCGTAGTCCGTGAGAGATCCATATAGCCGGACTTGCGCTATGTAACCCAGAAAACCCAGAAGAATGTGGAAAATATGACCTTAAGGGTCCCATTATACACAAAGATCAAGCTATTAAAATATGTCCAGTGTTAGTACAGAGAGTACATTGTGTTTTGGCAAATATGGTACAACCGGCCCCAGCTGTTTTGGATAACTGTCCATCGCAATGGTTTGTGGCTAAACTAGGCTTTATGGTGTGCTTGTGAAACCATGACAATATACTGGAACAAAACACTCAGTGGTTAGTAATCCAGTCCCAAACTTCCAGGGCTGTGGGTTTGATAGCTGTGCCCCTATCTCTCTGTGTCCAAAAACATGGAAACTGGTGCCCCCAGTATGAGAAGTGTGTGTGCGATGGTGTGTCTTGTGATGGGCTGGCATCCCATCTGGTGTATTGCCCTGTCTTGTGCCCACCCTAAGCTTCTCCGGATTGGCTCCTGTACCCATGTGGCCCGGAACTGGACTAGTGGCTGGGAATGATGGATGTTCATTGGCTTGTGGCTGCAGAAATGTCCCATTCTGAAACTCCACAGGGTCTCGAGAACAATTTCGGTTGAGTATTGATTAGCCCTGTGGTTCAGGGCTGCAGGGTTTTCCAGCCGGGTCTACCTGGCAGACAGACTGTGGGAAATGATCAGTGTGACGTGTGGTGCTCAGTGTTATGGCCATCGGCATATGACTGGCGTGGGACTGTAGCTCCTTCAGGTAAATGTGGAAGACATGCACGGTTGAAAAAACACAGAATCAGTAGAACCCCAAATCTTATATAAATATCAATAAAGTCAATAAAAATAATTATTATAAACAAAACTACTACAGTACTACTAAGAGTGATAACAATACTTATAGCAACAATAATAAACACAAAAATAAATGAATAAACAAATATAGAAATAAATAAATACTACTACCTACTACTACTACTACTAATAATAATAATAACAATAGTAATAATTAAAATAATACTGATAAAAATAATGATAAGAAATGTGGCTTTGTGGGTGGTGTTGGTGCTTAAACCTCCTCAGCTGGGCATCTGAATCACACCCCCGCTGTGTGTGGACTCTGCACCTTCTACTCAAATTTGCTCCTCCAGGTACTCTGGCTTCCTCCCACGGTCCTAAGACAGGCAAACTGGTGCCTCTAGATTGCCCATTAATGTGTGACTGGGTAATAACCCTACTAATTACGAGCCAGGGCATTAGGGGCAAGGAGACTGACCTTGGTTAGACTTCCACCTGTGTATGGTAGGAGATGTAGACTTGCCGTCGCACCTTGAGCTGAGTGCGATAGATAAAAAAAAATACTGACACACATATCACTGCCTCCCCAAAAGGAAGGATTCAGAAATAGATGAAGAAGATGTTGAAGAACATTTTCCACCGCATTCTAGGTATGGTAATTGTGTGCACACATATGGTGTACGCGTTTATTTCAGGAGACTGATGTCCTGGGCTGTATCCCCCTTGTGATACAGCTGAGTGGCTGTCACATTTCCTTTGCACGATGATGCTGAGAGGAGTGGCCAATCGGCAGACAGGCCAGACACTGGCCGGAGAGGAGTGGCCAATCGGCAGACAGGCCAGACGCTGGCCGGAGAGGAGTGGCCAATCGGCAGACAGGCCAGACACTGGCCGGAGAGGAGTGGCCAATCGACAGACAGGCCAGGCGCTGGCCGGAGAGGAGTGGCCAATCGGCAGACAGGCCAGACACTGGCCGGAGAGGAGTGGCCAATCGACAGACAGGCCAGGCGCTGGCCGGAGAGGAGTG
>JAODKM010000038.1:5526099-5539356 GCA_026780845.1 Petrocephalus sullivani
CCAGAGAGGAGTGGCCAATCGGCAGACAGGCCAGACACTGGCCGGAGAAGAGTGGCCAGTCGGCAGACAGGCCAGACGCTGGCCAGAGAGGAGTGGCCAATCGGCAGACAGGCAAAACGCTGACCGAGACTCTCCTCTCACATGTAGAAATGTCGAGCAATGATCTCATTCCTCTGTGGTGGGAAACAAACAAGCCTATGGCTGCTTCTGTTATTGATGACATTCTTTTGGGGAATATTTGGGGGGAGTAACATCACATCAGTGACAAGGGAGATATTTTCTGCAGAATAAGTAGCAGCAGATAGATGCATGCAGGTCCTCTATACGTTTTGTTATCTGCTACAGAGGCCTGGACTTCATAGAACTCACAGAAGGGAAAATCCACCAGGTCAGACTCTACGAAATATGACAAGGTATTCTTTCTTTTTTATGTTATGTTATGTTATGTTATATCGGTACTCTGCTCCAGCTCATTCTGCTGATGTAGGGATTCATATTTATTATCACGTTATTATATGGTGCCTTTATCCTGGGTTTTATACTTTGTTTTCTATAGCTGCACCACACACCTGCAGGAGCATTCTCCACACGAATTCCCATTTTTTGCCTGCTTCTCAAATCAACCAAAATCCCATCGTGTCATTTGCAGCCTTTTGCCAACCTTGGTGGCCCAGTGGTGTGCTGTGAGGTGTAAGGGATCTTGATTTCATTCAAGAGAAATTATCCATTAATATATCGCCTTCTGTTTTGATTGCTCACCAATTATTTCCCCCTGATGTCCACGGGTGTGCCTTTCCAATCATTTTTGATTCATTACACATTACAGAATGAGAGGAGAACGTTTCGGATCAGAACTTCGATCGGGCCTACAGGCCTGCCTGCTAACTTGATTTATTCTTCCACTGCATTTAGTGTTTTTTTTTCCCCGATTCTGTGTGAGAAATGGAGGCACCAACACCAATGTGTCTCTTATCGATCCTGGTGTTCGGATGCACAATTGCAGCTGTTGAGGGAACGTATAATTGAAGGTACAGTTCTCACATTAGACAACAGACACGACCGGCCGGTTTCTAATTTCTCAGCTCTTTTGTTGTTGTTGTTTTGTGCAGAAGGGGAATCTTCCCGAGTCCAAACCTCTCGCTGGTCGTCGAACGAGTCCATTCTCGCGCTTGCTTGGTGGCCATACCGACAAGCTAGCAAAAATGCGAGGCCTGCACCTGCCTCACCATAGTGTTGGTGAGGATGACATTCAGATGCAGGAAACCCCAAAGCAGGCCTGATCCACAATAAGATCAGTCCATTGGTGTGTGTGTGTGTTCCCTGAAATGGGTTGCTGCATAGGTTCCTGACGACCCCCCCCCCCCCCAGATAGGACATGCGTTTATAGGTTATAACTTTACTAAAATCACTTACTGTATTTGAGTGAATGTATATATTTATACAGGATTCAAAGGCGGGATTGCTAAGTCACTGAACCTGTAACGTTAGCACTGCTTGCTAAGTCACTAAACCCATAACGTTAGCATTGCTAAGTCACTGAACCCGTAACGTTAGCATTGCTAAGTCACTGAACCCGTAACGTTAGCATTGCTAAGTCACTGAACCCGTAACGTTAGCACTGCTTCAGGGAACGGCGATGTCTCCAGATGGCAGCGTTTCACGTGAGTTTTGCGCGTTTCCGCAGGACACAGCAAAGCTGCTTGCAGGCACGCAGGTCTCTCCCCTACCTCTGCTTTTCATTAGAAGCCTGTTCAGCCCCTACTCACCGAGTGAAAACTGACATTAGCTATTGCAGAGGCTATTGAACCAAGCGGGTGACCAAACACTAAAGGTTTTTTTTAATTTTTTTTACTGTGAATGTCTTCAGTAAAAAAGTAACCATAGATACTGTTGTCCCATAGGCTGCTTTCCTGAACGTCTACTCAGAAAACGATGGCTTGACGCTGGTCACTGCAAACCTGATTACTGAATGGTGCTTCTAGAGTCATGTTCCAAGCCCAACCTAAAAAACTGGTCTGTAGGGTGTTACATTCTCCCAGCCACATTGAAATGACTTTAGACCCCAAAAGTATCATATTTCTGTGAAGAATTTGTTCAGTATTTCTTCAGCGTCCAAGCCAACCCTTAGAAAATGCCAGAAGATTTCTCCAGCTATTCTCCAGCTATTATTTCACTGCAGAAAGAATATCTTATGCAAGCTTTGTGGAAGGCTCTTTGTAAAAATGCATTCTATATGTGTCTCTTGGACACCGGCTGTTAGACATGGGTTTAGGTTGGGATTAAAAATCTTGAGATTCAAGTCACCAGATGAGCACTGGTGAGACGGCCAAGAGAGTCCTTTAACTTATGCAAAAGTGCATTTAAAAAAACAAAATTAGGCATAGCGACATGACTGTGCACGTCTTCACCGGTGTCCCACAGACATTTTGCGCGATACATCCATATGAAACGTGCATTGACACGAAAAACGAAGACGATACTATGCCGTTATTTGCCTTTTGCACAAATAGATCAGAATTTTTTTCTTTACACGAGCTGGTGACCTTCCCATCGCAGGCACAAGATCCTAAACTGCTGAACCACACATGCAGTACCTAACCAATATCAGATATTTTAACAGTGGTACGGCCACCGATTGGACAGGGGGAATTCCTGGGCCCCATGTGATTGGAGGGAGATTAATAGCTTGTGGTATTAAAACCCCCCTCCCCCCACACATATCTCTAATGATTTGAATGAGCTCGGTTTCATGGCCTCCATCCCCGCTCAGCTCCGTAATTGATGGGGCTCGCCGGTCCGCCGGATGCTCGCCGCCACGAGACCTCGCCGCTACATCATGCTGTCCGCCCGCCGTCTCTGTCGGCAACAGCGGGCCCGCGTTTGCCGGACGCTCATCCGCATCGGGTGTGCCGCAGGCTCACACGCCTTTGTCAGAGCATTTATTTACTTTGTCTGATTCTGGCTGATTCCATACCCCTCCCCCCGGTCCCCCAGCGAAGCAGAGAGCCACTTTTCAAGGTCCCTGACGTTGAGGCGATTATGGCCAGTGCGGCGCTTACAGCCGAATTCTCCCCATCGCGATGTCTGTTAACAAGCGGGGTGCAATTAAAAGGGCTAGTGCGTATCGGAAATGGCGCTGTCCGCTCTGCCTGCGTGTCCTTTTGTTTTAACAGGAAGTGGTGCTAAACTGGAAGTCGCTGTAGTGACGGAACCCTTATCAACATGCCAAAGATAATTGTGCAGCTATTATGGTGCCTCAATTAATGCCCGCATTTTCTTTGCGGACACCAGCAATTACTTCAAGTGTTCTTTTTTAATTAAGAGAAATAATTATAGAAATTATCCACGTACAAAGGAACTCAAAAACGTCACCCTGCTGTAAAATAGCAGGCCTCTACACTGTGATATGAATTTCAGTGTGACAACTTTGGCACTGAGGTAGAAGGTTGTGCTCCAATGAACGAGTCATCATGCAGTACACCAGGAGCTTGTTAAGGAGCTTGGCAGTGATGAAACACCATTCCTCAAGACAACGGGCTTGTCAACGCCCATGGGCCAGGCAGGCAATGCTACGGCAGTAAGGCCCCTTTCACAGACAACGATAATGAGAGTCGGTTATATCCAATCAGGTGGAGCCTCATTGGGTTTTGCTGTATTGCTGAGCCGCGATTGGCTCAGAATGAAAGCATGTAGCTCAAATGGAGTGTGACGCGTCAGTCAAATGAGGGAATTTCTCAATGTCCCTGGTTTACAGCACTGTGCATTAGTATGGTTGCACTTTAAATAACAGAGCCAGACTTGGCTGCACACTGAAATTCATATTCTGCTATTCTTTGTCTGCCAGGCAGATATTCACTTTAAAAGCATCATTCTTCTCAGAGCAAACAGATACTAAAAGCAAATTCAACACTGAGATCTGTTTATCATTGACCGCTAAACCCTCTAAACTGGGTTTTAAATTGGATGCAGGCGACTGGATGCAGGCCAAAGGTCAGGGATGTGGATGAAACAGACTCAGAGTTTATGTTAATGAGGAACCAACAAGGGAATGACTCTGGGAATCTCATTCTCCACTGACAGCCTAAAACAAAGCCAACCAGGATCCAGAAACAAGTACGTAATATTGCTATTGAAATGTCAATAACAATAAAAAATAATAGACCTCATGGGTCTGTCTATGAATATGTGTGAGTATGATCCCACATGGACCGTGATCATGTTGTCCCGGTCATTTGGTGACACCCCGCCCACGTTTACCCCCCCCTCCCGCACTGGGGGGGGGGGCACGCCACTGTAATAAAAGGTTGGACAGAAAGAAGGGTTTTCGTCAGGAACTTTTAGCAGGATGATTGAATTAATCATTTCAGCAAATCGAATTGAGCCGTCATCCTGGTGCGCGCACCACGCCAAATCTGCATCGTTGGCAATATCTCATGAGTAGCATTCAATTTATGCAAATGTCAGCAGGATAAATCTGCCAGGTTGGAGCGATGGTGGGATCAGATAGTCATAGATGTTTAGTGGCTTTTTCGACGTTATGAAGCACAGCTGTGGGGAGTGACTGGGCAGGGCCGTTAATCATGGGTCCAGTGACCATCCGTGTCATAAGCTTACAGCAAGGGATCGGACCCAAACCTTTGCCAGCACTGTAACCGCCCTGTGGAAGCTCCAACCTGGGCAAACCCCCCTACAGAGTGGCGAAAAATTCCAAGGAGTTTGGCTCTCTTCATGTTTTCTGTGGCAAGAATCCACACCACATACAATGGCATTTTTTTATGTTTCCCGAAGCAAACGAGCTAGCATTTCTCGTCTTATTTCCAGGAACGTGTTGCTACTTGGCATCCACATACAACTCTCAGAAGGCTTTTCAGCTTCGTGTAGAAGCCCCCCCATTACGGAATTTTAGCATTAGGGATGAACGAGACGGTGAAGATAGTGGTTTGTGGGTCAAGGTGAGTTGGGGGGGGGGGGGGGATCAAAACGATGGTGCACAGTACTCATTTTACTTCTGACTAACTCCAGTTAAAAAATGGAAGGGTTAGGTCCAGCTCTTGGGTTCTGACTCCTCCCTAAACTGAGAAAGACGTAGCTATCGGAGAGCTTATCAACCTGCTTGTAGATCTTTTTACATTATTTGCATCCCTGCTGAAAAAAACAGCTAAACATATGCTGCTAGCTGATTTCAGCTGGTCTAAGATGGTCTAAGATGGTCTACAATGGTCTTAGATGGTTTAAGATGGTCATGCCCCAGCTCTTGTTGCTCTTTTATGGTTTAACTGGGTGGATTACCAGTTGGTCATGTTGGTGTGGCCAACCTATCAAGCTAGTCATGCTGGTATGACCAGCTAAACCAACCAGAATAGCCATCATAAAGTGGCATATACCAACTAAACCATCAAACCATCATGCAAAAATGTACCTTAAACCAGTCAACTATTATAAATTAGCCAACCAGCTTAAGCTAGTCATGCTAGTTCTTTTCAGCAATTCCACATGGAACAGCTGCTCCTTTTTATCGTTAACAGGTAAAAGGTGCATTAACCATGCACCTTAAAGTAACGCCGTAACACCTAGGAAGAGCGGTACAGCTACCGTCATATTTATTGCAAGGATACAGAGTAAGTGGCCATGTACGTGCCATACGAACGCGGTCAGCTGACGCTCTGCTACATCACAGGAGCAGAGGGCCGTTTGCGGCTGGGAGACAGATCCCCCAAGGCCGCAGACAAGATTAAAGGGCCAATCTGCGTCTGCTGTTTGTTTTTTCGCTCCCTGCATTCGGTAAATCCTGGACGGCCACAGCTGCGTGGGCTGAGAGGCCGGCTGTGCGTTTTCAGGCCCGCCGGCTTTCAAATGCTACCTGCACTTCGCCGGCCCCTCGGGGAATCGGGATGAGCCGCCGTCCTCCACCAGTAGGGGGGGCACGCTATGACCATCACCCAGCAAGAGGAAGCCACTGTCTCACAACTGACAATAGCAAAACAATAGCAAGCAAGAAATGTAAAAATAATAATAATAATAATAATTAATTAAGTCACAGAATGGGGGGGGGGGTGTGAAAAAACATCATAGGAAAAACGGGATCTGCCCATTGTTTCATCATTAAAAATTCTGCACAAACACAGGCAGTTGCATTAAGATCCCTACAGAGTACAGTGTGTGAAACCACTTAAAACCTTAAAAAATTGACTGATTCATTATACAGACACATTTCTTTTACACTGCCCATATCATGAGGCCGCAAAGGAGCCCGCTTTCCTGTGCATGTTTGCGGAAGGATCCGATTCAAGTTAGCAATCGCTCCCTCACGAGACGACATCGAGGTGGCAAGGCCGGCAGACAGATTAACGCCTTGAGTAATAGACAGCCAGGCTAACGGATAAAGGGACTTGCTGTGTGTAGTCTTTGTGTAAGGGCTTTTTCTGGGGCTGGTTATTGCAGTGGAGGGTCTCCCTTTAGCTGCTAACAAACCGCATCTCTATCTAGCACTGTGTGCACTGTAGCTTCCCCCGGCTTAATGGCCCTTCGTAGCCTGATGGTGACACAATGCTAATGGCCCAAAACACCGTGCCAAGCGAAGACCCAGATTCCCCGGGGATCACACTCAAAGACGCAGCCTCGCCACTCTGGGAAAATGAGAAAAGGGTCTCGAAACCCAGGAAGGTTCCTGCTGTTTCATTCTGAAGAAGAGTGGCTAACAAATAGTTACAGCAAAACATGCTGTCGTTTTGGGATAGAAATCCAGAAAACTTTGTATAAAATGCCCTTGAAGTAACTAAATAGGTAATACATTTACAGCTTTAAAATATCCAATTGATTGTTCATAAATATATAACCATTATATGCCTCTCTTCCAGATAAAGGTCTACTAGTATTTTTTTTGTAAAACCTATACAAGCTCTGGGGTATGTTTTGTCTATGAAGCAATAATAATAATAAAAAATATGTGAATCTCAAGGTTGCCTCAGGGTTATGGCATTTCTCCAGCTATGGCCTTGTGAACATGAGCAACAGCTGTCAAGGTGCACCTGTGTGGAGAACATTCAGATTGACAAGGACCCAAACCCTACCCTAAGAGTCACACCCAGATGCTCTCGACCTTCCAGGCTGCTACTCAATTCTTGCTGTCAGTGAGGAGTGTTACAGAGCCCCGGAGGCAGCGTAATGATTGAGGACACATGGGCAAAAGTCTGGCAGTCCTGTAAGGGTCCCTGCTGTTGTATCCTTCAGCTAAGCATCCATCTGCACAAACGAGCAAAGTCAAGTCACTTCGGATAGATCTGTCTGCTAAGCAATGAAAGAATACATCCAGTCAATCACTGAGCACTGTTTTTGGGGTGGGGGGGTGGGGGGCTGAGGAATGAAGCGGGACCACTGTTAGCACTCAGGGGAGTCTTACAGTACTTACACAAAAATGGTTCAGAGAGATACCCAATCAGATCTTGTGTCAGATATCAGACTAACCAATCAGATGTCTTGGTCCCACCTCCTTTAGTTGACTGGACCCATCTTCTCTATAATATGATTATGTCTCTGAACCATTAATGTTTTGTTCTGCCCTTTTTGTGTAAGTAAAACTCCCATGAACACAGTCACCTCTTCACAGCTTTACAACATGACATTAACAGTCACCATCTGAGTGGATAAAATTCAATGTGCCGATATCTGCTTTCCGTCGTCTTTGCCCGTTGTCCTCCTACGCCTTTCCCAGGTCTCTCTGCCATCCAAAAAACACAGTATGGCATTTTCTAATCAATTACATTCCAGGTGATTTATTCGAACTGTGCCGGTGATAGTTACTGCCATGCTAATATGAGGGTCTGGATAAGCAAGCAACTTCATTATCCTGGTTATTCAGTCACCAAAAAAGGGGGCGCCTTCTTTGTGCCAAAAGAAAGCTGCTAGAGATTAATTAGTAGTCTTGGATGCATTCCCATTAATTAGTTAATTAAGATATAAGGATTGAGACATCAGGTTTAGTCTGTCAAAGATCTAATTCCCCATTTCGCTCTTTTAGGAACATAGTGCACATCAATGAAAGAATTTAGTCAACATTGCTAGTTAAACCCTAACAGCCCTCAGCCTTAAATAACACATATTTAACTTAATTGTAAATAATAATAGCTAGGTGTATGTAAAAAAAATCAAATGAATCACACCACAGCCCTGAGGCATTCAGACTTGTCACACTGTGCTTTCCTGTTCCGCTTAAAAAAGGAACTTACTTCACACTGAACTGTTTCCCCAATTAACACCTTGATGCGTATGTTGTTTCTTTGTGTAACAACTAGGTAGGCTTACATCCCCATAACAGGGTGACTGCTCTGCTCTCTTTGCGAAGATGACTGCTGCCACTCTCTTCCAGATACATTTAAGTCATTTCGGAATAACTTCTTGCATTAATGAAATAATGGAAATAGCTGGTGATGTTGAAATAGTAATGGATTTGCATGTGTAGTTCAGTGTTTTGACTTAATACATGAATTACTTCATTTTCTGATGTATACATTATAATATCCCAATTCCTATTAATAATTTCAATAATTTACAGTTTCAATTTACCCGCTAGGTTCAAGTGAAATCCAAATTAATGCATTCCCAAATTTGCCAAACTAATCAACAACAAAATAAAATTAACATGCTAACTGAATTATTTTCCATTTATGACCATAGCTTATAATATTACGTCTTCAAAGTATTATCTAGAGTAAATCCCACAGATATACGGCACTGAAGCAAAAAACGTACTTAGACGACATTCAAAACAAGTCAAATTGGGAGACGGCACAACTAAAGCAACCGTTATGATTTATTCGGGAAATCATGCCCGCTGATTCTAACGTCCCACCGCGACCCCCATCTCCTCTTCCGTTGCGTGGGATGGGCCACAGAATATGCTACACGGTGAGCAGGCCCGAGACTGCGATACATCGGTGTTTACACCAGGCAGCCCTCACTCAGAAGCCACCACAGGCACTCACACGGCCTGGAACACAGACATGCCACGTGGTTAAAATACCCAACACGGGAGCCTTCTGGTATAACGGTCTTCAACTACACAGTACTACGATTTACACGCAGAGAGCTGCATGTTTTGACATGGGGTTGGCTGGTAATTAAAGGCCACGCGATTGCACAGTAATATAATGAATCATTCAGCTCGATGATGGCCGAGCACACGGTTTGGATCAGAGAAGGGAAAAAAATGCAATTTACACTTGTCCTAAAAAACTATAACGTGACTGTGGAGCCTATTTTCAGGGGAACTGGGAAGTGTTCAATTTCTCTGCAGAGTCTCACCTGCTGCACTGCGAATTGGGAGTCCGCACTGAGTGAGTATAATTCAAAATGATGTGGTTTTTAGGAAGATTCATTGCATATCTACGATAGAGGAGGAAGCTGGTCAGGTTTGATTAATGCTCAAGAAGTCTCCAATAACACAGCCATCTAGGCTTCAAAATATTCAGATTTTCTTGGGGCATTCGCCTGTCCACCTTGGATGCACGAGGAACACTTTTCCACGAAAAGAACAGAGCTTTAACGCTAATAGCCCCTCCATGCAAGTATATGTCCAGGCTTCAATGTGGCTCTTCCTGAGAAGCATAAGACCATTAAAGGTGGAGAGAGTGACTGTAAAAACAGGAGGAAATGCTGATCGCCCCTGTCAGACCATCACTGCGCCGAGAGCTTCACTGAACACACTAGGTGTCAGATGAACAACAGTCACACTCACATGACCGTTGTTTTCATTGCCTAGAAAGAAATCCTGTGATTACAATATTGGAATAAAGTGGAAAACATACTGCGGAGCTCCAAGAAAAGTGCTTCGAAATGGCAGAATAATCAGCTGTTTGAAAACAGAAATGAAAGAGCCCGTAACGTTGTTGGGAGCCCTTACAGTACATACATCTGCGGTTATTACCTATAAATCGCAATCCATCTGCAAATAAAACTCCACGCGAGAGCCGCTCGATTACAGCCCTACCCCGGCATTTAAGTAGGGCTGTTCATTAACTCGTCCCTGCTTTTCCTTTCGATGTTATGTCTTCCTCTTTTCAACTGGTCCGCGTACAGCAACACTGGAAGTAGATGTAGAATCCTGTTTTGCCCCTGGGACCCTGACCAGCATAAGCAGTTCGTGGACCAGGACGGATGGGTGATTCTTGTTTGGTTAATGAAACAGTGTGCGGCTGGATTCAGTTAATAAAGAAAGATGTCTAATTTCATTTCATACAAATTAAGAGCAGGCCGTCAATATTAGAACGGAGCTGAGCCGTGACCCTGACACTCGGTGGATCTCCGCCCGGTAGAATTAGACAACCTGGCTCATGACTTCCACACGGAACGTATCTGCTCACTGATCCCCTTCTTTTGCCGTTCATTCCTGGGAATTTCAAGCATCGGGGGGCATATAGTCACACCCATTTGCCTGGTTCCTTTCGAAAAACGCAGAAGTAAACATTTATTAAAAAGAAAAAAAAAGAGAGATACTACCCCCCACCTCCCCCACTCGACTTCAAAGGTCCATGAATCAGTCTGGTTGAGGGTATAGTTAGTGACTCTAGTCTGGTTGAGGGTATAGTTAGTGATTCTAGTCTGGTTTAGGGTGTAGTAAGTCACTCTAGTCTGGTTGAGGGTATAGTTAGTCACTCTAGTCTGGTTGAAGGTGTAGTAAGTCACTCTAGTCTGGTTGAGGGTACAGTTAATGACTCTAGTCTGGTTGAGGGTGTAGTTAGAGACTCTATTCTGGTTGAGGGTATAGTTAGTAACTCTAGTCTAGTCGGGTGTATTGGCTTGAAAACACAGCTAGAAACTTTCCAAGTGTGAGTATGTCTGGGGGCAGCCGTGAGTTCTCAGTGCCACACGCATATGCCGGCGGTTCGGAGGCTCGCTTTGTTGGCCCGCAGAATGTGCTGTGGGTTTCCCGGCACTCTGTAAAACCGCTAACGACTTCAGTATGGGCAGAGAAGGCTCAACACGTCCAATTAGTGTAGTAATTAGCTCAAGCGGTAGAATTCTACACCTTCACATGTCCTGGGGACAGTCTGAACCAGGATGGAGACCCTCTACTGTGCAGGGCCACCCACAGAGAATTAAAGTATAAAACTAGCAAAGGCAGTATTATTCCTATCTCACACACTGCAGTATAAATAGAAATACAAGTACAACTATTTCAGTTTAAACGCAGGAAGAAAATGATCAGTGGCTATCCATCGTAAAAAAAAATAATATGTATTATCTGACCAGCATTTAATTTCATTTTAAAATTCAACAATTATTTCATAGCATTGTAAAAAAAAATTTACCTCTGTCGGTTCATAACGGGGGTACCCAGTCTTATCCGCAAAGGGCCGGTGTGTATGCAGGTTTTCGGGATAACCTTTAGGTCAGGTGTTCAAACCCAGGTGTGAGGACGCTTCAGCCAATCAGTCCTCTAATTAGTAACATAATTAGGGAGTTGCAGCAAAAACCTGCATACAAAACAGCCCTTTCTGCCCACCCCTGGTCTGCAGGGACTCTGAAATCATGGAATTGAATTGAATAATTTTAACTGATACATGCATGTGCACTGAGAACAAAACGTAATGGGATATGTAACAGAATAAGAAGAAGGAGAAGCATTCTACTGTTTTCCATAGATGGCAAATCTAACCCCCCCGGCTGACCTACATACATGTCAATTGGCAGGGGAGTGAGGCTAAGTTACAGACCTGCAAGTGCATCAACGTCCTGTGTGAGACAAAAATTCACCTTAAGAGCTAGCAATCCTCTGCTGCACACCGCTAAGGATTTAGCTAAAAAAACTGGGGGTCAGAGTGTGCTGGGTATGAGGGGGGGGGGTTCTCCTTTCAAGAAGGAATTAGACCCAAGCCTGGTTTTAATGATTCATTACTGAAAAAACTCCACTGTGCAGTAGAAACATGCTTATAAGTCACAGCGCAGGCAAGGTGAGCACCACATCAATAATGGATGCCTCCAGTTAAGTTCCATTAATGGAAAGGCTTCACTGGCAGGCGTGCACTTCTTTGTGTGTCACTGATAAGAAACGAAAGTACACCGAGATTTTGGCTGTGACAAATTGTTACAGAATAGCCCAGAAATTCAAGAAAATATCTATGAAATATGCCGCATATGTGGAGTGCAGCTCATGAATTCTATACCAAAATCATGCTGGTTTGCCCTGAGTTGTTCAGAACCTCCCAGTATCTAAAGTTGTACTCTTATACAGAACTAGTGCACCACGATCTCTCTGATGGACAGACTTTCTGCTCAGAACATACTCCACCTAACTTCATCTGTTTCCCAGACCTGGCAGGGGAAAAGTTTGACATAAAGTAGGTATCAGTAGGTCTTAAAATTTGGTAGATAGTCTTGATGCCAGGACCATTGACATGGTTTTGTTGTATTATAAGATATAAAGGTACCGACTAAATAGGAAATGTCTCATGGATGAAAGGGTTATGTGGGAAAATCACAAGGAGCCAAACCCACACAAAAGTAAAGCCTATAAATAAAGAGACCTTTTTGTTGTGTTTTTTGGTACCTTGAACATAAAACCAAATCTGAGACGCTGCCACTTATGTTCTCACATTACATTCATTTTCAAACAGGACACAAAAGGCTGTTAAATAACTTCACGGGAAAACCATTTTAAACAAAACCACGTTTTATGTGTCATTTCCTCCATTCATTTTCCCAGAACCACTTATTGGATTCAGGGTCACAATAGGCCTGGAGTCCATTCCGGGATGTTGCGGGCACGAGGTTGGGCACACCCGGGATTGGATGCCAGGGCATGACGCACTGGCTACTCTACACTGCATTCAATGCCGAATTGCTGGAAGCGCTTAATGTCCAAAAAGATAAATAAATAAAAATCATGTCGAGTGAGCCCAAAAGCATGACACTGCAGTACACAGGACTGTGCAAAAGTCTTAGGTGGGCAAAGAAAATTATGTTTAAAATATCTTTTTATTTGTGTAAAACTATAATGTCTTGGAAAGTTTCAGCTTTGCCATTTCAAGACCTCTCCTATATCCACTCCAGCATTTGCAGTGACCATCCAGGACACCAGTGTATTTTTTGATTCAACCACTAGCATACTTTGTTTTACTAATCCATACCTCACTGAATTATTTAACTAATTAAGTTAATTAATTGGGCTGGAGGTGAAAGTTAATGGTAACACTTTAGTTGAGGGGCCACAAATAATGCAGTAATACCTGCTTAGTAAATGCATTAATTAACCATTAACTA
>JAODKM010000038.1:5542061-5554764 GCA_026780845.1 Petrocephalus sullivani
GCTGGGGAACACGGAAAGCCTTGGCTGGGCTGGGCAACTCTACGGACATCAGGTGTGTGTGCTGGACGGAGCCAGGCCAATGTTGTGTGTAATGAAGCCGTTTCTCCCAGCGATGGACATTTTTTATAAGCCGACATGAATCCTTGCTGCGGGGCCTTTAATAAGGCTGCGACCCTCTCCTGCCAAACAACGGGCTCCATTGGCAACAGCTGGGCCGCGGCATCTGGGCGGCCCGGCCGTCTCTGCGCACCGAATAGGGCACGGCCCCGTCTCTACAGAAGAGGGCATGTCTATGGCTTCTCCTGCTCCAGCGTCATATTCACAAAAGCGACCCTTTGCTCTTTGCGCTTACGGGCTCTTTTAATAGGGTAATCAGCCACAGAGATGCCCTGCAATGAGAGACAGGTCAACATCTAACCTATAGCTTTGGACGCTGGTGTGCAATAAACACTCACAGCAAAGGTTACGAACTGGAAGGTAGCTAAACGCTCTGACCAAGGATGTACTCCCATTTATAATACTTTATGTTTACAACTGAGGAGTAATTAAAGGAGCTTTCCAGAAAGTACAACACGACGGCTCTGGTTCTTGAGCCTTGAAGAGCTGGATCCGAAAACTTGCGCTGGCCAGTGGGATCTTTCACTGCCATGGATTTACCATGGATAAGGACTCTTTGAGCAGTTGTTACACATGTGAGATGCATAATATACTACACGATCACACTGCCGACGGTCCTCGAGGGTTAGAAGATGCAAAAAGCTCTTGTGTTATCCCATTTTTCACATGTGACAGCATAAGACGCATCATGTGCAGTTTTATAGGTTTACATCTCAATGGTCCTCTTTGCCCTTTTTTTCAGAGCCGAAGGGCGGTCACATCGTAGGAAGACTTTCCCTCTTACTTGGGAACTGAAAACGAGAAGAGCGGCCCCAGTTTCGGCATTAAACACTCGGCAAACACCATGTGCCCGAAAGAAACATGTCGACAATCAAAAAAAACACCCAGTGCCATCTACGGTAACGCTGCGGCCGCTCCGGCGATGACGCTTCCAGGAGGTTAAAGAACGCCGGTCATCAGGACCATTTCAGCAGCGTAATATGCATGTTTCTACAACGCGGTGTCACAAACCCCTCTTCGCAAAAACAACGTCAGATGTGGTATTATGCCTACAAGAACAAGCAACAGGCTCAGAGTGACGCGAAATGGATGGGTGCTCTGTTTACACATCCCGCTCTCGTCGTACAAAGAACTTCCCTCTAATAGCAGGACGGAGTGCAGAAATTCAAGTCAAACAACGGGCTCATTTAATCATTATTGCTTTCACACCTACTGATTCCTCCAGCTCTGTGTCTCTGTTTCCACCTGAGGATTATGGGTAATTTGATTTTGGGGGCGAGGTTATTCACGGGGGAGTCAGGTGTCACCGATACGTGAGTCATGTGACTATGAAGCTGGCTCATTTCATAACATTCCTGAGAGCTCCATCCTTCATATTCCCGCACGTTTCTGTGAATGTGAAACCCGGGCAGGATACTGACACGAGCAGCAATAAAATGTCCTTCCAAAGAGCTCGCCATATAAAATGACCAGACTTGATGTCGATGGTGACGAGGCCTCTGGCGCAGGCCCCTAGTGGCAAACGGAGGTATTACGCTTAAGGAGGTGCAATATAGTGCCATGCAGAGCTCTAGGGACAGCAGAGTATTGCCCTTCATCCATCCATTCATCCATCCATTTATCAATTCATCCACACACACATTTCCTATACTTGCTCGTCCTCTTCAAATTTAATGTAAACAAAAAACAAACATTTTATAGTATAAGATTTGCAACCTGAGTCAAGCAAGTTCCTAGGTCAAAATCATTTTTACTGCACCATAATGGTCATATCTGCTAAACACCGAGCCACAACACCCTGTATCCAGGCACAAAAAAGGCCTTCAATTGGAGCCTTAATGAATGCTTGTATTCTATATCACCCTGGCATTTTGTCTCATCTGCTCGATATCCCAGGACATTTGTGGGAGAGGATAAACTATAAAATTCCTGACAAACAAAGGAGCAGGTCATTTTCCTCCGTCTTTTTCTCCCCCGAGTACCTTCAGCCTCTTCGCGGGCCGCGGAAATACGCAACCCGAGGAGCCGGCGCTGCTTTGTTGGTTTTATTCGGACTCATTAGAAGCCCTCACTGAGCTCTGCTGAAAGTACTATACTGTACATCCTTCACAATGGCCAGTGCTCAAAAAAAATCTGAAGCAAGTAATCAGGGAACACCCCCCCACACCGACCCCCCGGACCTGAAACACACATAATGACACGTTTATTACATAATAAAGTCATTTTCCATAGCGATTCCCATGAGGTCACTGTTACTTGCTACAGTAACGGTCAGAAAGCCCAAAGGCAGACAAAAGGCTTCTCTCGTCGGAAAATCAGATCTTTGAAAACTTTAATAATTATTGTCATAAAAGTTATTTCCCTCCTAAGAAAAGGCATTTATTATTGTAACATTCATAACCGTGCATAAATCAGAGAGAAGCCATTGATTTTTCTGTGGTGAATGTGGGACTTTTTGAGAAGTGAGTTGTGCAGAGATCCCTATTAAAGGGATAATTATAGTGCTGGGCTGCAGCAAACAGATACTGTTTACATTCAGAATACGCAGAGCAGGGCAGTGTAGGAAAATGAATTATTATATAATCTATATTTGTCATATTAGGGCTGATTCTTTGCCTTGGCCTAATTGTACAATACCCATAGGGGTGGGACTTTGGCTGCCAGAGAGATTATGGAGTTCTCCAAGTTATCTGCGGACACACTGTGGACAGCGCAGGCACTGTGAGCAGAGGATTCCCCATTGTTAGGCTGATGATTTTTGGGGGAGGGGGTCTTCATGTTTGGGGAAGAGGGATATTGGATTACATCATCTGGGTAAAGAAGCCAGGTGTCAGAGAGAGCTGCAGAGAAATTACTCCGTGGCTTGCTTTTCAGGGTAAGTATAAGACCTGCCCGTAGTTACAGACCATAAACACCCGCCGCACACCCAAGTAAATAAATAAACAGACACACAAATGTAAATAGACTCTCAAATACTTGTGATTCTCCGTGCCACTGTGACGTCGCAATTAATCTGAATGCATCTGAAGCGGCAGGCCCGTGCGGTGAGGCGTGTGCAAACAGGCGTTATTCAGGAACAGAAATGCATAAAAACTAAATGCAGATTCCTCCATCAGAGGCGAATGTACTCCTGACATTAAGAATAAACCACAATATTTTGAAGTATTCAGCTGGCGTCCGCGTACAGCAATAATAACGACCCCAGAGAGTAATTATACTCGTTGATTAAAGGATGCCACCGCCCCTGCTTGCATGCTTCCTAATGAATCCCAAAGCCCCCGGGAGATCTCCCAACATGTGCGTGACACTCCCCCCGGCCCGAAATCCATTTAGTTAAGCCAGAGACAAACATCTGGCGCTTTGCTCTCAGTAGTTCTGCACTCCTCGTCCTTTATCCCCAAAGCACCGGAGAAACAGGGGAGGCCGGGGGGGGCCAGCAGATGCCAAAGGAGGGAACCCCCCCCCCCCCGACTCCCCCTGCCCCCAGAACCCCAACCTGGTCCAACGCCAGGGATGAAGGAGCTCTTAAGACTTGCTAGAGCTGGGACTACAACCCGGAACTTTATTGGAGTGGGGGCAGGTTTTTACAGCACCGGGGGGTGGAATTGAAACAAAAGCAAAGGGAAAACGACATGGCATTGAGCTATCGGCACGGTAACGCATTATGGGCTGCCGGGGACTGACTGTGTGGCCAGGGGTCTGGCCAAGACCAAACATTAGTATTTTATACCATGAGTAACTGGCTGTAGGGGAAATGGGCTCCTCACCTGACCTCGCTCTGCCAAGGAGATAAAGACAACGAGGAAGAAGAGGCTGATAAATTGAAACACAACATGTTGGGCCTGTTCTAAATTCCAACAAAGGCGCAGAAATGATTTGCGGGAGGTGGGCATAGGGAAGCCAGTGATGTAACTGCTGATGTCATTTCACCCTGAGTCCTGGCTGAGTTTTGCTGACGAACTCTGAAGCAGTTAGGAAAAAAAAGAACTGAAGTTCTAATGCCGCTTAGCGCGGCAGAGGGTCAGCGATCTGGATCGAACAGATTCACCTCGGTGTGGCTGCCCCCCAGGCCGAAAGACCATCTGTGCTCACAGCTCCAAGCGGCCCCCGACCGCTTCCAGTGGACGGGGGCTGCTCCGATGCCACGGGGAGCCGCACGCTTCGGCAGCATGACGCCACACTCTCCACGACTGAAGACATCGGCATTCCTACAATGGCTTGCAGGATTCACCAAAACCAAAACACGGACCAACCTTCATGGGAAGTTCTAAGCCACAGGTCCTGCCGGCCTTTAGATCTGCAGCTTTATTTTTTATTGAAATGTCTTCCCCCTCAGTATGATGATATGCATAAACAGAGTGAACATGTAATTATTTTAGATTTATACCATAGTTACCAAAATATAATTAGATGATAACATTCGATTATTAGCTAATATGACAGTTTATTATAAATATTTAATCAGTTCTGAATGCGTTCCACTCTGAGCCAGTTACCTGATATACTAATGAAAAAATGAATTAGTTCAATAATTACAGTCTTTTGGGAGTCAAGGGAGTGATTGGAAACAAGTCCCAGTGCTGTGTTGATTGTATGGTATCTTATTCCGTATTTCCTCTATCCATCACATAGAGTCTACCTTAAGTATCTGGGCTCGTGCATGAGGACCTTGTCAATTGCCTTGCACATTACCCAGTTTCTGGCAAAGCTCTACATTTCATGTCCCTTATATAGTACTGCTGTCTGGCTATGTCACGGTCTGGGTCAATAACTAATTTCTTACAATCGCTTGCCCATCTCCGAAATATACGAGCGATATTGGAAAGAATGGACTGATTATTATGGTCGATTATCATTATATTGGGGGAGGGGTCAGGGTGACTCAGTGGGTAGGACCCCCTCCCTTCTTTGGTCTGTGTGTGCATTCGGCTTGCAAGATATCCCTGGGTTATATGAGTGTCCTCCAGCCATCCAAAGACATGTAGCTCGGCCGGCTGGCTTCTCTAAATTAGCCAGACAGTATAACTGTATGTGGAATGCTGTCCCATCCAAAAGTGTTTTGCCCTACCTGCCTGGGATAACCTCCAGGCTCCACTGCGAACACAACCAGTAAAAGTGCCTAGAAAACGGAGAGACCGCTACATTATCATAAATGGTTATTTGTCCACAATATTGCATGTGTTAGGAGACTTAGTGGGCATCCGTACAGTAATTATAACCGCACACAAAAAAATCTATTCGTTAAATATCTAGCTCTGTAACACTATTCTCCCCAGGCATATGGAACACTGTAGTGTTTTAAACAAGGGCTTCACAGATTTCCCCAATGCTGCATTACTGGAAAAGGATGAAAGGTAATGAAACCTTGACCCGTGACCCGTGAAGCAAAGATCCATTATTCCGGAACATCACGGTGAGTTTTAAATCTGACATGCGGCAGTCAGGACGCATCTGCCGAACGGGCAAAGCACAGGCAGAGAACAGCACCCCGCTGCTGCACCTATGAAAGACGGACTCCTCCTGAATTTTTATGAGAAAAATATCTATCCGTCCATCTTCCATAAATTCTGTGAGCCTGGGAGACACGGGGCACGAGGGAGGGGAGCACCCGGGATGAAATGACGTCACTGAACGTCAACTGGACCATTGTGCCAACTTAAAAAACCCATGATCAGGGCCTAGAATGGCCAGAAATGTCCATCACAGCTTGGCAGTCACCTGCGAGAACCAGGTATAATACAAACAACACCATGATGACGTCATCGGTTTAGGTACACAACACCATAAAGACTGTGATTTCTGGTATTCATTGTGGAATATGCATTAATACGGATTAATGTGGATATCAGGCTCATTGACAAATGACTTGTCTATTACTTTCAGCCCTTGCAAAGGTAAGGGCACCTGCCGACACTTCTCATCTTGTGCTTTTTTTAACCCCGGTGTTAATTTGTGTTTATACTTAATTCATCCCTGGGAAAGACCAGCCCTAACTGCAGCATCTGTTTGATGGTGCGGCATCAGAATGGAGATTTCCACCCCCCATCCCACGTGGTAATTATCCCATCACCCAGACTGATTTATCCGCTAGAGCTATACGGCAGAGGGACAGAGATCGTCTGAGGTCTCGTGCGAAACCACCCACAATCCCTAACTTCCTCCATCCCTTGGAAAAGGCCGTGTTTTCCTTCACTCTTTGGGGAAACAGATGAAAAATGATTAGTCGGTTGAGTACTCCAGCAAGGTTTTACAATTTACAAGCTTTCCGTGCTGAAAACCTCCACTGCGTTGCAACACTATTGCCAAAAAAATCTGAAATGACTCCAATGTACTGCAAAGTCCACTGATAATTAGTCCGAGCACATGGTATCTATATTTGGTCACATTACAAAGGAATCTTCATTACACCCGTGCTGCATACCATCATTAAAAATAACTGCAAAACAAACATACATACAAAATTTGGCTTAATATATAAGCTCCTTTGAGAAAATCATTGCTCATCTTCTCACACTTTTGTCTAATGCTAACACAGCCCAGTTTAGCTTTTTTTTTATTTCGTTATCTTCCAACTTGCAAGCTTGTAATGGCCGGCCTTATTTTCGTCCCATATGGTACAGGAATGAAAATTCACTTAATCCAATCACCCTCGTTAAAAAGCATGTGTAATGACTTATTTTAAACATGCCAATCGTTGCTTCAGCGCCATGTGCGAATGCACTACTTGGAGAAGATCATTTTTGCTTGAGTTATGCACTAATGACACTTTAACGCGACTGACTCTGAAGATAGGCGCAGGCCCAAGTTGTTAAAATACATCTGCAAATTAATCGAAGGCATACAGCACACTTCAAACCAGTGATATCACATCCCAAGGAACATTTTAGCCGAAACTCTCCAACTATTGTTCCTTTTCTGCATCAGTTGTTCAACCAAAAAGAGGCTTTGCGAACACCTACAGATGTTACGAGTCTTTCAAAGGCGAAAACGGTCTCTGAACATTGTTATTCGCTACGAGGAGGGTTTCCCAGACAGCCTCTAAATGGATGCAAGGCTCAAGAGAGGGCGTCTTCCAAAGATATTTTCTTTCTCTATCTGTCGCAATTTGGACACCTGGACATCCCCAACAGAAATATTTCTGCTGAATCCTATCCTCCTCCGAAATCAAGCTGCATTTTCAGACAATTAAGTTCAGTTCTTCTGTTCCCCATTAGGCTTTACGTTTGAGGTGTTGTCACCTCTGCCTGGAAAAGGATCGTCGCGAGCTGTGTGCACTAATGATCATTCAGCTCCTCGGGATCGCACGGTTCCTCGATCCAGGGAGCACAGCACATCTCCTCCGCTCAGGCCCGATCCGCGTGGGACACGTGATTAGATGAGATGTCGCAGTAGTGACCTCACACCACAACTGGAAGGGCTTTGTTGTGTTCTGGTGGGCCTCGTTCTGGTTTCACGTTAAAACAGTGAAAGGATACAGCGCTCCTGAGCGTTTCATGCAGCCAGGAACTTAATGAAGTTTCAGGCCTGTTTTATGGTAGAACTTTAATTGCAAACACGAAGTGTGACTAACAATTCAACACGACCAACCAATTTCCAATTTCAAGTAACAAGAAAGGCAAGCCGCATGCTTTTCGGAAATGAACGGGGCTTCATTTTACTAACTACATATCTTTACTTTAGATGTTCAGCCGTTCTATGAAATGGTCCATTTTTCGTTTGTAGTAAAATTGAAAACATTGAACACTTTTAAAAATAAATTTTAATAAAAAATGTATGTGCCCTTTTGCGCTGATATTAATTTGCTTTACTAACCATTTTAGATCAAACTGAGAGATAGACAGATAGATAGATCGATAAAATAGCAGGCCTCCCCTATGTTTGACATATCTAGTTATAGATCTCCTTATTAACCATTTAACGTCTACACGATTAACACAGACATACCAGGTTAGTTGTCAGCACTTACAAATCGAACATTACGAACATCCCAACATGCTCTGCAAATCTTTAATTTTCATGTCTGCATAAACCCATTAATATGTCCTTGTGTTTGATATGAAAATCTCTGGTGATTTATATTAGCTGTTAAAAAAAAAAAAAATCTAAATTTTGCATCTCCAGCTGAATTTGATTTTGAGGCGGAATGTGCGGGGCGCGGCGTACGCGTACCCCCCCTACGTCCTGTCACTTGGGAAGTGTTGCTGTCTAAGTGACTGAGGCTGTGATGCCTCCCCCCCCCCCCCAACAACTAGAAAAACACAAGCTTAGCTCACTTGAAAGGATGAAAAGACTCAGTGATTGATCTGAAACTACGGTCCAAGCTCTCTGATTGTGCCGTGGTGTTTTAAAAATTTTATTTTCCTTATTCTGCAGAGGAGTTAGAAGATTTAAAGATTTAATATCCTACAGAGAAGTGCAGTGCTAGCCAGAGCACACATAAGAGTGCGGCGAGTAAATCATCTGATGAAGTGATTCCAATTTGGCCTGTACCTCTGTGTAGTATTAACATAGCGGATCTGCACTGGACAGCTAAGAAATTACAGGTCCAATGCATTGGCCCTTTAGAGGCTGCAATGATAGTTCAAGATGTTTGTGGGAGTAAAATCTCAATAGGTCAACCAGTAAGGTCTCGGTGGAGATTCCTGTGCAGTGGAGTCTCAGATAGATTCAGTGCTCACAGAAAGTCTTACGATAGTAAAAGTATTGCATATTTATTGGTTTTACACCAAAAATCATTATATATATATCACATTAGATTCAACCAGTACTTTTATGTAAAGCATTCAAGTACCAATACATCGGAACTCAAATTATAGTTCAAAAAGAAATGTTCTGAGTTAAAAGGTCTGTTGACAAGCAGTGTCATTGGGTGCTTTTTAATTAGCAACACCTTCGTAATGCCATAAAACAACACACATTTGCATGTAGTATCCCTTTGGGAGCCAATGGCTACAACTGCAATTAATAGTAAAATGGCAAGAACAGAACTGAATAAGTCAGTCAAAAAAGTATAACATGGACTTGGTTTGAAACCATTAAATAGGTAGGTAGATAGATAGATAAATATATAGATAGATAGATAGACACCCACAGTATAATTATTACACTAAAAAAAACAGAAGAAAATCCTTAGACACTCACAGCATTATGATGTACAGTAATGAGGGAAGCAGCTGTTTTTCCATCGGGGGGGGAGAGAGCAACACTCAGCCATATCGATACAGCATCGATACCCAAGCTGTCGGGATCCTCTTTCTCCAGTCAGCTGTGTTTAACCTTGAGCAGCCCAGAGTGGGTCGAGGCGTGTGATTAAGTGTAGCGGCCTGCTCCATTATTCAGCGGGACATGGCGGGGCGGAGTGACACGTGCCCATCAATAGCTCTGGGTAAACAGGAGGCGTAATTAGCACTCTCTCGACCCTCTCACCCTCCTGTGGACCTCACCTCTGTCACCTTTCTCAATAATAAATGTCCATCCGCACGAGAAACTGAGATCACTAAAACCAAACCGCAAAACGGTGGGGGTTATTACCGACAACAGTCAAAAAAAAAAATCCAGCTTTTTAATTGCGTAGCTTGGCTGTGTTTATTCACTTTGATGGGGGGGCCTTCATTTTACCCATTAGCGCGGCTGGAAGCTGGATGAATACCTTTCTAAAGAGTATACAAGCTGTGCCGTGCCCCCCCCCCCGGCCCCAAAACACTCATTTCTAGTGCAGACGCTGCGGCCTGCCGACTGCCCATTCTACAGGTAAAGCCCTACTGTTGCACGCAGAACACCATCAGAATTTTGCCCCTGTGGCCTTGGGTGGTGACCTCACTTCGATTGCGCCCTTTGCATCCACGAATGAACGTTCAAATTATTTATTTAGTACCAGACACACCAGAAACCGAGACACTATCAGCAGATATCCCAAGAGATGAAGCAGGAATGATACCATAGAAAGAACACAGAGGTTTACCATCACCATAAATATCTTTCATGGGGGGGGGGGTCACTGATGAGGTCACTTAGCCGACTCTGGGCTTTGCAACAGCGACCTTCCAACCACAAAAGCAGCGGCGTGACCCATTGAGCCGTACAAAGCAGACCATATTGAAACTGGGTACGAGATTTTGTTCCGTTATCTGGCTTCTGCTATTTTGGGTCAGTTTTGCCCTTTGATCTGCATAATACAGCACATTCCCCTAGGAAATGACAGCACATCACCTCAACATCTGTCTCTTATGGAGAACAACTAAATACAAATAGTTGTTAGGAGTCTAACGGGTCTGTGCATCGGGGCTGAAGACAACGAATTTATGGAGATGCAAATGCTTCCAAATTGAGGCCAGCGCCTCCCACGGGCTACGCTGGGGGACATTTATCAAAGGGTCAAAGTCGGCACAGCCAACACTGGAGGAGAATGACCCTCTCCTACCCCCCCGACTCACCCACGAGTGTACAGGCACGATCCATCTGTTGTGAAGTGATAGGATTTCACTCATGCACTACGTCTTTGGCATCCAATAACATGTTGCTATTTAAAGCACTGAAACCACACTAAACATACGGTAGCATCCGTTTTTATTCAGAAATGAACACTGTGCAAAATATAACGACTGGGCTACAGTTTCTGCTTGAAAATATGTTTTTCTTTAAGAAACGAATGACAGTTTTCACAGCACCGATTAAATTAAAAACAATAAAGGTTCTTCATTGGTCGTGTTATTTGCGAAATAAGGAGAGCAAAGTTGTGAATCTGCAGGATTATGGGAGGGAAACATTTCCTTCCTGCTGCTAAAATCCAGAAGCCAACTAGCAAGCAGACCTTCAGACGACATGATCGTCTCAACCGAACATTAGAATCAATAATGGTTTGAAGCCTAACAAAAATCCATCACTCTGAACCGATAATTTCAATCGAATGACTGGCATCGAATGTGGGAATTGAACCTAAGAGGTAAAGAATGGTCAGGACTCCTTACCAGTATCTTTGCTAAGAAAGGAACACTGATACCAAAGATTACCAACAACGGTGACTTGTATTCTAGTTGACGCTACTACATAATTATCAAGCTTATAATACAAATGTCATTGTGCATGCAGATGCACAGGATTAAAAGATAACACTGTGCAGAGCTTGATTTATATAAATTAAAATACACGTCAGGTGAAATAATTTCTATATAATTATAGCTAATATAAACCGAGGTGGATCTATTGCAGTTTTAGGTGGTTAACTTATTTCAAGTTAAAAAGAAGGGGGCATTTATAAAGAATAATCAAGAATACAAAGGAATAAACCATGCTAAAATATGGATGTATGCTACTGCCACTAGTATTGCTATCAAAGATTATCTGACCATATCAGAGTTTGAGAGTTGTTAGTTAACATATCACGGTTAGAGTTAGATGGAGAATGAGGAAACCCTAAAACTCCAGCCTTGTCTGCTTAGCAGTGAAAAACCTTCACTACACCCCCCATGAAATAATTGCAGCAAATGCCAGACTGCTAATATCTGACTATGCCTTCCCAGAATATGTAGAGATGGCTCCTAAATTTAATTTCCGGAATAGTCCTACGGATGAGCGGAGGATAAGCACTGGCAGCTTAAATTCATTAGTCGACGCAGATCGGCAGTGGGTTTGTCTAAAGCGAAGGCTGTGAATGTGCCTACGGAATGAGGTGTTCCCGGTCAAACAGACGGTGCTAAATTTACTGATCAATAGCTTGGATATCACAAAAAACCCCCCCCCCCCCCCTCCGGCCCCCCAAAGATGACAGAGAGCTGAAACAATCCTCAAAGCTATTACCGTCGAGGAACCTTTATGAGGAACGTCGTGGGCGGCCTCGTCTGGCATGAGGAACGCCGCATAGGTGGATGGATGAGCCCTGCCGTCAACAGGCAGGTCGACGCGCGTCAGAACACCATGAGGAAGGACGGCTATAGGTGTGCTCTCCCCGTGCGAACATGTAGCCTGTTAATCATTAAAGCTTGCCCTTCTGCTGGGAAGCCTGAGCATGCTGAGACGTAGGGGTTTCCAGTGACTTAATCAATCCTGCAGTAACTACTGGAGGAACTTGCAGTCTGTTCTGTCGCAGTAGGGGCTATCATAACTGCTGGCAACTAAGCCTTACCAAATGAGGCTAGTGTGGCTTTCGCTACGACTGCAGACTGATAAGACAGCCAGGAACCTGTTCCGAGTGACAGCGGACTGGTGGGAGGGAGAGAAACTGAATATGTGTGGCTGCCAGAAATCAATTGGACAGCGTGACCCGTGAGGCGGGTACTGTTGTGTGTCTAAAGGCACCGCAGCCTGCAATGCAGTCTTTCAGTTTAGCGACACCTGTCATGTATTGTGAGATATTCATTAGTCACCTGACCAAAGAATGCACATAAGTCCAGCAGAAAAAACTCAAATTAGCAGAACAAGCCAATCAAGAAAACATTAGTTAATAAAAACAAAAAAAGGCTAAATTCAGAGTAAAAAGACGCACCCCGCCGGCCCCCCCCCCCCCCCCCCCGCCGCCCGCCCCCCCGTCCCCCTCCCCCCCCCCCCCCTCCCCCGCCCCCCCCGTCCCCCCCCTCGCTCCCCACGTAAA
>JAODKM010000038.1:5578495-5612579 GCA_026780845.1 Petrocephalus sullivani
TATATACAGTAAACAGGGCGCGTGTGTGTGATCAGGAAGACTCATTTGAGTACTGATTCTGAACAAGCCAAATATGTTAAACATCTATGGGGGCTGAGCCCCCCTTAAATGAAAATCCTAGAAACGCCCCTGTGTGTAAGGTCTGTTATGTTAGCTAGTATATACAGTTAGTAGCCTTTCCTCTATTGATTATAGCACAGGATTTTGTTTGTAAATGATTCCAAACTCTGTCTTAAACGCTAATGTCTGTCCTGTCATTAATGCCACACTGGGGGTTCGGTGGGACATTGTTTCCTTTCACTGATTCACTACTTTACATGGCACTTAATGTTACATTTTAATTTTAAAAGCTTTAATTGACTACTTAACTTGAATGTACAGCTATAGAGGACAATCTGAAGTAATAACGCAATAATTAAAATAGTCTTGATAGTACTGCCTAATTATATTTAATCTTTTTATCTGTTTTAACCAGGAGTTTCCTGTTGTCATCTGTTGAAAGAGATACATCCTTAAACAAGGTTAAACTGTATTATAAGCATATAAGCATAAACTCAGCACTCTTTGGTCCTGAGCCAGTGAATATGCATATATGCATGCAATTGTGTGTGCGTGGGTTGTTAAAGGTATGCTGTATGTTGATATGTCAACATAGCCTTTATTGCCAGTGACCACATCCAGGATGACATGCTGTGTCTGACTCTACTGCCACCAGGGGGCCAGGAGGTGTTACTGCAGCTGTGGTACAGGCCACCACTTTGTTTCCGCCACATAGAGAGAAAAACACTGGCTTGGCAGACAAACAGAGTAATCCTGTCATCTGGCCACAGCAAACCCGAAATGACACATGAGTTTTGGAGCCTTATCATTTTCCCCTCCCTTCTTATTTACGCCTTTCTCTAAAAATCTTTTAACCTTGTGATGTCGGGGAGGTCGGGCAGCCCAAACGGAGGACGCCAAGACCCAGGGTTATCTCTTCATCCCTGCTGGGCTGTTTCTCACCACGCAGACGGACGTGCCGTGTTTGAAGGGATACCCACCGCGATGTGGCACGCTGTCTCAGTATGCGAATTTATAGGAGGCAACCCCATAAGCACCAAAGCCTCACAGCACCAGGGTTCAATTCCTACCCCATGTTCACCCCATTTTTGCACAGGTCTTCCCCCACGTTCCAATAATAAGCTTCGCAGTCAGTTAATACCTTTAAATAGTGCTTGTATATGACTGTCCTGCAATGGACTGACATCCTACTCGGTGAGTACCCGTTACCAGATGAGTAAATAGGGAATATAGATTGTATTGACTATGTGAGTAAAACATGTTAAATGACTGAATTCTAAAGGGGGGGGGGGATGGTGAGTAATGGTAAAGCATCAGTCTCTGAAATTGATGACCATTTTTTTTCCCTTACCCATAATGCCAGAGTGTGAAAATGGTAATAGGCGAGGATAAATTGCTTTGCGTTTGGCATTTGGTCGAAATGTTAAAGCGCTCTTATCTGCACCACCTCTGCGAGATAACCCTGGCGCTACATTTAAAATGATAATTGACCAATTACAGCTTCTCAATGGGCACTGGAGGCATTACATGTTGTGTGTCCATGTGTAACGTGCTTTATCTGCGTACTGTAACAGGGATGTTTTGTCTAAGTGCGCTCCGAAATCAGGTTGTGTGTTCCACACCGGCTTTTACTGACTGACACCATATTATGCTTCCTGGTTAAAAGAAAAACAAACAAAAAAAAGAAATAGAAGTTTTGGGGACAGTCGTTTTTCTTTCTGCCTTACCTCAGTGGTCGCCCATTGACACATTAGCTGACGTAAAGATAATTGCACCCAGTTTATTTGTTCATAGCTTACTGCCACGCTACTGAAGCTGCCGTTTGCTGTGAATTCTCCCATTTTCCAGGCCTCAGCGTTTTATTTCCTTCACAATGTTGAGTGGGACACATGGAACCTTCTTCTTGCCAGCAGCTGGATATCCAGGTATAACAGGAACTCTTACCCAAGCAGCATTTTAAAATGATTAAGATTAAGATTAAGGCTTCTGAGAAGAAGTCATTCCTCACGTAGAACAGACATTCTGATTACTAAAACTTCCCCGTCATGAAAAGATAGTGGTGCACACAGACAGTGAGGAAGGCAGCTATTTATAACGGCCGATTAACATCGTTCATCCCAGCTACAGTTGTTCACATGTAAGGCCAGACTATGCAGAACTAACATTATATAATAAAATATTCCCTCAGGCTGAGTGAACACAGTTGTTTTATTATTCCAGAATAGTGCTTTGCCTAGAGTGTTGCCAATGATCAACAAAGAAGTACATGGTTGGATTTCAAAAAAAGCTTCGGGGGGTGAGTTAAGTCTATTTCGAGTCCGGCTGCAGGCCCACAGGCCTGGTCCGGAGAGCCGGGCATTGCAGGGAATTACTCAGCCTGCGACAGAGACTTTCCTGCGTCCGTACAGAGGAGTATGTCTCATCTTTACTTCAAGAGTTCATAGCTGGCAGGCTGAAGTGAAGATGGGCCAATTCCCGACTCTCCTTCTGGAATCAGAGGCTGGGAAAGAGAGACGAGGCATGGAGCATGTGAGTGCTTGGGCACAGTGCACCAGGAAGACACCAGGAAGATACCAAGAAGACACCAGGAAGGCACCAGGAAGACGCTGGCAGGCTTGCTCTCCTCTCCTCTCTCCTCCATTAAGCCATTAGCGCCCTTCTCTGCCACCGAGAATTTCCCCCCTGAAAGTACATTTCCTCTGCTGACACGAGCCGGGTCGCGGGCATTGTGCGGCCAACAGTGGCATTTAACGTGGGCTTTTTTGGCCACACTGGTGGCAGAGAAAGGCTCCGGGTCTTAGCTGGGATCGCTGCTGCTCGGCCCGTCGCTCCTTTGTTAGCGCGCCACGCGGGATGGCGCCCGGGGCCTCTGAGGCCCCCGGCTCGCTTTCATAGATTGATTTCTTCTGGGGGATCAGGGGCCCTTTTTTGATGGGGTGGGAGGGTGGGGGTTCCCTGCCAGTCAAAGAGATAAATAAACTGTAGAGCATTAGTCACACATGGCTCGAATTAAGGGTGCAAGAATTAAGCAGCAGCTGGGCTGGCTGTATTTCATCCGTTTTATCCGCGAAGCCCGGGAGTCACGGCAGCCTGCCTGGCAGGTCTGCGAGCCCGCGCCGTCCCCTGGTCGGGCCTGCAAGCCACCGGCTCATTCGTCCTGCGCGCGTCTGCCTGCCGTCTCCCCCCGTATTCTGTGCAATTAACCGCAGATTAACCGTAAGCAGCAAACCTGAGTCACTCGGCCCTCCGCGTGATGACGGAGAAAATCCGCCATAGTAGCACAGCAGGGCATTAGCCTCTCCGCGGTTGGCGGTGACCCTAGAGGACAGGCTAAAAATAAACGAATACTGTAACAGCTGTGCAGAGCCATAAAGCCCCCTGTCGTCAGGGGAGATTAACGCACATACCTGGCCACACAACAGGGGGGAGCCCAGATAAAAGAAAAACGAGTGGAAAACAATGAAATAACCAAATGATAGCTTCTGAAATGCAAGGACTGGCATGTGGCTTGCTATGGGAAATGGGGAGACAGAGGCAATTAGGTAAGACATAGAAACATGTGCCAGCTTCCCATTGCCATGGTGACATCATGGACTCTCAATGTGACACAATAGTTATAGAGCAGAAGCCTCTTATTTTTAACTTGCTTTTATAAGTGTATATTTTTACACACAACCTATATGCCTATAAAAACAACTATTTATATATTATGTGTCTTTGTGTTCCAGGGACAGCAATGGGCTTTCTAACACGGAGACATGGGGGGTTTTTCCACCACTGCAAGTACCATACTTTTGGTACTTTCGGTACCTCAATAAAGTACCAGAAGTTCGGTGCTTCTTTTGTGTTGGTTTTCCACTGGCGTAAAAGCTGAACCGCCGCACGTTATGCACATGCAGCTCTTACATCGCTAGGGAGTTACATTAAGATCAGACTTTTTTACTTTCGGTTTTATACGGACATGTATACGGACGGCGCAGGGGTTAATGTTTTGCTAAAACATTTTTACTTTGGCATAGGGAAAAGGCTTAGCTAACTTTGCAATTTTAATGATTATTCCTTGCATATATAAAATTTATATCCAATATATGTTTTTAAAATCAGTTTAAAGTTTACCTCCGCTGCTTTTGCTTGGACGCTACATGCGTTCTCAGAGACGATCATAATCATCCTCACCCTTGCTATTTAAATCACTCCTAGACATTTGTGAGAAATTTGTGTTAACTAATTTTTTTATGTCAACTAAAATAAATACCCCAAAATTTATTACAACAAAATCATATCGCTATATCTGAAGACTCTCCAGTACCATGCTGCAGTAGTAGGCTATATATTAAATAAAATCCTTTTAAAATTTCTTGTTATACCATCCTGATCTTGTTATATGTGTTCTTCCGACCAGATCGCAATTTTTTTTTTACTTCGTTTTCTGAATTTGTAACATTTTGTCAAGACGGCGATCGCATTGTGTTTCAGAATCGGGCTACTTGCATAACCAATCGACAGCGAAAGCGTTGCAAGTTACTGGTTTGGCACTTTCAGTACTTGGATTTCTGGTACTGGAACTTGACCGGAAGTCTGGAAAAGTAAAAGTACCGAAAGTACCGTACCAAAAGTACCAAAGTCGGTGCGGTGGAAAAGCGCCCATGGAGGGTTTTATGGCTGTTCGCTTGCAGGTAGCACTCTTTAAAATCTCATCATGTGGGTACCCTTTCTTGTGGAGCGCCTTGCAAATCTCCCATCTAAAATGCCCACTCAGTATAACCTTTCAAGAGTCTCCTCCTTAAATAATAATGGCAAATTGCATGTTAGCAATATTCATAACTGCAGCCTCTGTTTTCTGGGGGGTAACATATAGTTTAAAGCCGAAGAATTACATGTAGAGATGTCATTTATAAACATACGGTAACGCATAATATTAACTGCACCTTGATAATGCCTTTATAATGCATTCACAGAACATTTAGTGCACCTTCAGAATGCCTTTACGCAGCATTACGCAGCATGTAATATTGAAGGCAGCTTCATAATGCATTCATAGAGCATAAGCAGCATATAAGTATAACATCCTTAATATAATCTAAATATACCTTAACAGCTTTAATATACATTAATAACAAATATTATATGACTATAAAGTTTGTTATGGTCATATAATGTTTGTTATTAATGTATACTTCAGCTGTAAAAGTACGTTAGGATAGATATACGTACATGCTGCTTATGAATGTTCTAAGAATGCTTTATTAATGCATTATGAAGATGTTCTATGAATGTACAATGAATGCATTATGAAGGTGCAGTTAATGTAAAGTGTTAAAAAAAAACATACTTCAGTGAAGTTTGTACACAGTTTCATGGTTTATAAAATTCTAATTTAGGCCCGTTTGTGAAAGCAGAGTGCCTTGGTTGAAAGTTGGTCTTATGCTTTACTCATGCACGCAGGGAAGCCAAACCTGCATCTTCTCTATCTTCACCCCCTCTCGCACCTCCCTGTGTGGACAGGTTCAGTCGACACCTTCATTATTCCTCAGAAACTCGCTGACTTGCCGGAGCATACCCACCTCTCTAGGGCAAATGCAACCCAAACTCTGAAGCACCCAGTTTCTGGGCAAGCTGTTTAATAAGCTGTCCACGGGTGGAAAAAAATAGCATCAACCCAACAGCATCCTCGGCCGTTGTAAGCGTGCAGCATGGTCACGTCAGTGTTGGGGATTTAATGAGCATTGTGTGTTTCTGGAGATCATGCAGGAGGGGAACGGGAAGCAAACTCACCAAAGAACATCAAAGAAAAAAAAAATCTGTTCTTCTGGTCTATGCGAGTAGAGTGATTGTAACCACTACTGAGGAATGATCGCATCAGTACCTGCTGCAGTGACTGCCTGAAATGATGGGCTGAGGACTACTTTAGCTGGGCCTACTGGAGCTGTCATGATTTCTGCAGCTAGTAGAGAAGGCTCCCTCTCCCCTAAGCCTTAAATAGACCTATAAACATTTCATCAATGCTGCCTAAGTGGGCTTTTTAATTGATAAAGCTGATGCACGGGAAACCACAAGTGTAATGAAAGTCGTGCGACCAAAGGGTTGTAGCCTCCAACAATGTTCGGGATATCTGCAAAGGACTTAGCCATACTGGGCAGGCTCAAAGCCTAAGCACAACTAAGCCACACACGCTTAAACATGTATTATGCGTTAACTCACAGCATCTTACCCTGGGAACATCACTTGGAGTTGATGCCATGTGCATACTGTCAGGAAAGAAGCTTCTCGAGAAGAAAAAATCAGTAAGAGGAAACTTTTAACATAAAGCATACATATGTTGGATTATGAGGTCAGCTGGTCACATCCAAAGCGACTCACAGTAGAATGAAGGGTTACAAGTCATGTACGGTTCCCAGGATTCAAACTCGCGGCCCTGGGATCGCTAGGACAACAAACTACTCATCGGGCTACAGGAGCTAATTACAGTGAGTTAAAGTAGCTACATGTATCTACAACTCGCAACCTTCCCTGGGCATCCGGCCGAGCAGCGCCCCGGTTTGGGCTGCATTAACCCATTTAATTCATTTATTCAATAAAGTCTTTGTAGGTTCTGGTGGAACTAATACCCCAGTGAGAGAATGAGGGAGAGCTTGGAACAGCAGACGTGCGTGCATGACGGTCCAGAATGCAGAACATTCACAGGCCTACACTTCCCTCTGCCTCTATGTGGCTCTGATGTAGGCACCTAACATGATCCCCTATTGACAGATCCAGAGAGCACATGTCCACACAGCACTCCTGACGAGATAAGCGAGCGTGCTTGTTTATATGGCAGGGAAGCAGATAACCCACCCCCAGAATGAGCATTTACTCCCCTTAAAACTTGAATCTCGCCTATGGGCCTTTATTGAATCAGTGGGCGGCATCAGAACACTTTTTATTGGTGGGGAAAGCCTATCTGTAGGGGGTTATGCGAATTTTACCTTTAAAAAAACACTGTATCTGTATTTGCTTACTAGAGAAGACTCTTTCCAAAATGAAAAGGCGACTGTAGATTAAATTAGATTAACTAGTTATTTGTTCTTTGCCATGAGTGACCATAGTGGATCAAATTTGTCCCTGACTGTTACCCAGATTTACCACTGTATAGTATGTCAATGCATTATGTTTTCTGGTGCTTCCAGAGGGGTTATACAGCCATGTTATGTTCGCTTGAAGGACAGGAAGGAATTTAGCTTGAATTGCTTAAAAAAATACAGATGGAAACAGTATAAAATGATAAGCCATGTATGTCAGGTTGGATTAAAATTTACGGCTAAACTAAATTAATTACTGCAATGAATTATTGACTACATATTTCCCAGTGTCCCTAAACTTTCATATCTGATATCCATCAGCCTTAACAATGCTGTATAAGATTCCCAGTTGTTCTCTTTTTTGTTTAATTTCTCATTGGCCTGGAAACAGAGCTATGCAACGAGAATGGCATTCGTGTCCCGGGACAGAGATTGCAGACAGGATACAGACAGCGGACGCGAATTTCCAGCAGCGGTACGAGAACAAATAGGAGCAAAGCGAAACGTTGGGACGAAGGGCAGGAGGGAGACTTTGACAGTTGATCCGATGAGGTCACTTGGGCCGTATAGAACATGCAGGTCTATCCGAGGCTTCTCTGTAACATCTGTGCCACAGCAGAGGAGCCAAAGGAGGCCTGTACGGCCGGCAGAGGAGAGCGGCGGCGAGCAAGAGGCTGGGAAGGAGACAGCTTAACCCGGAGTGGATAGATGACAGTGATCAGCAGGCCGGGGTAGAGAGCAGGGCGGGAGGTCAGTGGAACTGAGGGGCAGGCAGTCATTAGAGAGGGGGCTGGCAGATGGGAGTGGTCATTAGATAAGGATGACAGCCGCCTGGGGGGGGGCGGCGTAGGGGAGCGGACAAGGGTCGGCAATCGTTTAAGTGGATTGTTTAGCAGGAACGAGTGTGGTGTGCGGGAACCGCACGTCCAGTAGAGGTGAGTGCAAGTCACAGAGATCAGAAGGGCCCCCAAGGGCCATCGGTGCGGAGGGGGTGCACCGGGAGTGATGGCGGTTTGTGGCGTGTTTCATGAGCACCCCTTGTCCAGGAACCAGCAGGGGGAGCACTAGGTGAAGGAAAAATATCAAGCCTGCAGCAGCACGGCGGTGGCTGACTCAGATCAAGAGTGTCGCCATTAGTGCTGTTCCTCCATTAACGGCTCTTAAACATCTGCTAAAGACCCAGACGCCGGATATATAGCTGCCAAATAAAAGTCCCGGAAGATGCGCGCGCTATTAAGTATTAATGGCTCCAATCGCCAGTGACCAGAGGCGAGTGCATACCGATGAACGCTCCCCCGTGTTCTCGGGCTTCCCCCGTTTGCTAGAACATGCAGCTTCGGCATGAATCCCAAATGAAGAGGCTAGGGCTTTTCTGCATCACTGCACTGCACACTCTCGTACTGCATGTGTCTCTAGCTGCCAAGGATCCGGGACTAGACTGGTCATCCGGCACAGCAGGCATTTTGCCGCAAAATTGCCCCCCCAGGAAAAACGGATCATGATGACCCCAATCCCAAAAAAAAAAAAACTGCTAAATTTCATTGTATGCACGGTTGACCTGTATGGGCAAATCCTCAGGGCTGATTATGAATCCCAGTCCAGTTGTGCTAAAATCCAGAACATATGTACAAGCAAACGCCTTAGGAAAGTCATGTCTACCCTCACGGACCCAACCCATCCCAGCCGCCAAACTGCTTCCACTTCTGCCATCAAGGTAACGGTATCAGGACATCAGAGCGCGGACAAACAGGCTTCGAAAGCGTATCTACCCTCAGGCAGTATGGCTACTCAATAGCTGATTGGGCTATTAGCAGGGACACTTTGCACATTTCTATTTTTTCTTGACTTGATATACTTTAGTTATTAATTTAATTGCTGATTTATTTACTATAGGGAGTTTTTAGGACTACTATATGCATGACCGCCGCGATGCACCATTCGCAGGGATGCTGACTGACAACACCGGTAGAGTTATGTCACACATTCTGTCTCTTTGTAATTCTTAACTGTCCAGGTTGACCCCTTTTCGGCAAATCAAGTCCCCATACTCCACATCACTGTCCGTCTCCAACAAAGCGACTGACGTCATTCACATTACGCCATGCTAATCTGACATCGCCATGAGACCAGGTACATCACTGACCTCTTGTCAAAGACACGCACTCTCTCAGCGTGGACGTCTTTCTGCGGAGCAAGATTTTCTTCTTAATGGCGTGACGTTGTTTCGCCAAAATGCGCCCACATGAAATGGATAACCAATACCGAAAATACAGAAAAATCCAGAATCAGACGTTTGCATCACATTATTTTTAGCTAGCACCAAACTATTAGTGCCGATCAGAGAGGACAGAGGAAGAGATTTCTCGGAGGCTAGTGCCCCATCTGTTCAGAGGACTGGCACGCACTCTACAGCTGTAAGCAAAGGATTCTGATCGGCTAACAAGGTCATTGACGGATGCTGGGGCTCGTCTCAGCCGCCTCCCTCATGCCTCAGAGGTGCGGTTACCGCGCTATAATGATCCCTATAAACAACCCTTTTGATTTTTTAATGAATATTTTTTGCTCCCTGAAATATAAAACCATCGATTCCACTCGCCGTGATTCACTGTGCACAAATCGGGCGGGGGGGGTGGGGTATAGAGAATGCCGGATTTTCATCGCACTCCCTTAAAACGTATCCGTGTCTGTCTCCGTTATTACTGTCAGGTTTGCCAAAATAATTGGGAATTATAGATTAAATGAACCGTATCTGCTGCAAACAAATGGATGCAAGGTGCAATTCAGTTGTTCTCAAAGCCTTAATTATACCCTCTATACACTTAATTATCCAAGATTTCATAGATGTGATGTATACCATTCAAGAGGCATAAGGACACTAAAAAGTGCACTTCAGCTAATTGTTTCTGCACACTACGCCAGGAAAATTAATGAGCAAAGTGGCATTTGTGGGCACAGGATAATTGCATTCCACACTTGCTGAACCCTTTTTGGTAACCAGTAGCTTCAGGGTGTCAAAGCTGGCCCAGCAGACTCCATTTGTAACCGTATTAGATCACGGTATCTCTCTAAATAATCAGCGGGGTGCAAACTGATGAAAGTGCATCGCAATCAATGATGGTAACCGGGAGAGAGGGGCACAGGCGTCCAAGGTGGGGTGCTCTCGATATTCCCCGACGGGTGGATGTTCAGGTAGTGTAAACGGAGGGAAGCGTCAGATGAACGTCGCTCGTTTCTCCTCTCGGGAAAGACGGAACCGCTGGCATCGACGTGGTTTCCTGCGCATTCGTCTTTAGCGACGGGTCCTTGTTGAGCATTCATGATGCCTCTCTGGGCCGTGGCAGAAGGATACTGGCGTCGGTCCACCAGTCCTGTTCCACCTTTAACTTAAAAGTGAAACCATTCCTTGAGCGTCGAAGACCTCGTTACATCCGAACAGCCTGACGCTGTGGCCTTCAGGGCCCGCCTTGACCGCACATCTGACGTAAATATCAGTATGGAGAAGCACTGTATTCATGAACAGGGACGTGAGTTTACAGCGGAAACCAGAAAGCAATGCTAATTATGCTAATCATGAGAGGGAAAGTAATGACACTACTGATACAGCCAAGCTTATGTTTCAGGTTTTATGAAAAATCTGAAATCCTGCACGACATTAAAGTGTCGTTTTCTGCTGAGCCAGAGCCCCTCATTTTTTCACCTGAAGTAAATATTTCCTCATAGAATAAAAAAGAATAATGTAAAATAAAATAAGCGTATCAAACAAGGAGGCTGTGTTACTGTCAGTGTCTGTCTAGTAACCCAAATGACTCATAGTAATAGTCACTGCTTGGACTTAAACACAGTGCATAGACAGTTTGGGTTCAGACATATTCTTAGCTACTGTCAGCCTCCCTTACCGTGCTTGTAAAGTCAGTCAGACTCAGACTCCGTGAGACCGTCTTTCACACACGAAATGCTCTCCGGCGAGCCGCAGACGAAGCTCTACCAGCTCGTCTCCCATCTCCTCCTATCTCCGGACCACCGCGGTCGAGGCAGACGGGAGGACAGGTTGTTTCCGCCGACCTTGACTCGGCTTAACGAGCAGCCGCGGTGGGCAGGGGCCGGATGCCGCGGCAGAGGTTAATGAGGGAGGGCCGGCTCTGTCTTGTACGTTACAAAGCCGGCTAATTCGGAAAAGGCCTCCCATTTGTGTTGAATGATGGGCAACGCGATTGGCCGTGATCCAGGGCGCCGCGCTACATGGCTAACGGCGATAAGGTTGCCTGACCCAGGTGCGGGAAGGCGCAGCAGGGCGGGGAGGCGAACAGATCAGCCCAACACACCGGCCGCTTCACGCTAAAGCATGATTTACGCTAATGTGAGAGAGCGTTAGACTGCACCACCCGGGATTTATGAGGCCTGTGTTTCTGCACGGCAGGGTAAAAGCCTGCATTTGCATTTTAGGCAGATGATGGTTTGCTTTGGTTTTTAAATGATTTATATCACCTGTTTGGGAGAAGGAGAATAATACTTTCTTACACCTGTTTATTTAAGAAGAGTGTTACAACATTTCAGCATTAACTTTTCTTCACCTGCTTTGTTATTGGTGTCTTTAAAAATATAATTTAGCAGTTATATTAAATTACAGATTATTATTAATTATTAATTAATATTATTATAAACGTGCAAGTGATTACCCTGACACTGCATTTATCATAAGCTTATACTCACTTATACTCACTACTTATACTCACTTATACTCACTATTTATACTCACTATTTATACTCACTTATCCAGTCATTACTGACAAAGGAAAACCAAGACTGGGATCTCGTTTCTGTTGCCCATTCATCCGTTTCCCTGCAAAGGGTGTGATGGAGGTATAATAAAGTCAGGCTGGGTCAGGGTTGGGGCACGGGTGTCTGGGGCAGTTTGACTTCTTAAACCTCAGTTCATTAGCTCTGGCTACAGTTAGCGTCCTAACAGCACTCGGCGGGTTTTTAAAGGAGCTGCTGAACGGAGGCGTCTTTCACACCTGCGTGAGGCAGAAAATGTTACTTTCCCTCCAAAAAACATTTTAATCACACACACACCCCCGATTCCTTTAAGGGTACGATCGCCCACCCCTGCTCTGGCTTTGCGTATTTGCTGCGTGCAACAAATTTTTAATGAGACCCAGGGCTGTAATACAGGTAGGACCTGATACCATTACAGATCTACACCATAAATATTACAACGCTCAGTTGGCAGAGGTAATAAGGCCACTTTTACTATGGTGTTCGCCTTTTACTCTAGCTTATTTGAAAAGAAATGTGCATTCTCTATAAACAATCTATACGGCTTGCGAAATTTCTGCAATATCTGTCAGTATGGAAATCTGCAGTCACTCTGTGTGTTTTTTTTTTCCCCGAACGACGGGGAAGATTTGTCTTATGTGGCTAGCTGGCGATATATTCGGTGGATCCATCTCCCGTCGTTCCGGCCCTTCTCTGGCGGAGTGCGGTAAAAATAACAGGAAAAGGGTTAGCGAAACCCACAGACGCGAAGATGGGTTTGAAGAATCACCGAGCCGGAGATAAAAGTGTGAATGAAGAGCGGGAGATGGGGGGGGGGTACCGTTCAGCTGCTAAGAGCGCGGGCGGGTGCCGCGGGACCGCCGGGCTCCCATTAGCCACAGTGCCGGCGGCCGGGGCTCACTTCAATCCCATTTCTTCGCGGTTTGCCTCCTACGACGTCCCACAGGGACGAGGTAAGAGAGTCCCGGAGTGAGGGTGCGGGCAAGACAGTCCCTGGGGCAGGCAGGAGCAAACCTTGGGGGCAATCTGACTCTCCAGAGGCGGGAGCCGCATCTTTAAGGTAAGATGCTTCAGTCCCTCTACATTTTTCGTATCAGTTAAAAGGATGCAGGTTTAAACCAAACCTAGCCCTAACCTTAACTAAACCAAAGCAACCAAACACAATACACAACTTGGCATTTTTTTCATTTTTTGATGGTAAAATTTATTACCATCATTCCATTGTGAAGTCTAACTCTATAATATCGGCAATCAACAATCTAAAAAAACGAATCTTTTACACAAAAAACAGATCTGTCTGTTTTTACGGAATACACAAAAAACAGATCTGTCGCTGCAATGCGGCATGTAATCGGCTGCCCTCGGGGGCCCCCTTACACCTCGGGCCCCCAGGCAATTGCTAGTCTTGCCTGTCCGGTCGCTACACCTCTGCACACACATAGAACTGGGGAGGAAATCGATTGCACATCACAGGACCTGAGAGGCTACAGAGTCACACCTATCCCAGGTTGCACAGGGCACACGGCAGCGACACTCCGCGCATGGGGTGGTAGTCCATCACGGGGAGCATTCGTACACACATTCTCCAGGGAGATGCCAGCTAAGTAAACTACATGTCTTTGACACGCGGGAGGAAATATGACCGATGGGGGACAGCGTACAAGTTCCACCGTGTTAGGCACTTAGGTACATGTTAGGTACTTTGGTACGTGTTAGGTACTTTGGTACGTGTTAGGCACCTTGGTACGTGTTACGTACCTTGGTAGGTGTTAGGCACTTTGGTACATGTTAGGCACTTTGGTACGTGTTAGACACTTTAGTACGTTTTAGGCACTTAGGTATGTGTTAGGTACTTTGGTACGTGTTAGGCACTTTGGTACATGTTGGGCACTTTGGTACGTGTTAGGTACCTTGGTACGTGTTAGGCACTTTCGTATGTGTTAGACACTTTAGTACGTTTTAGGCACTTAGGTATGTGTTAGGTACCTTGGTACGTGTTAGGCACTTAGGTACGTGTTAGGTACCTTGGTACGTGTTAGGTACCTTGGTACGTGTTAGGCACTTTGGTACGTGTTAGGTACCTTGGTACGTGTTAGGCACTTTCGTATGTGTTAGGTACCTTGGTACGTGTTAGGCACTTAGGTATGTGTTAGGTACCTTGGTACGTGTTAGGTACCTTGGTACGTGTTAGGCACTTTGGTACGTGTTAGGCACTGCAACAGGCCGTGCAGTCACACGCCAGCATAAATCATCACATTTGTTGTTTCAGGTAATATTTGTCTATCTTTCAAAGTCATGTAATTAATTTCTCCTTAATATCCAAATTAAGCAAAAATATCACAAATGATGTATATCATGCGCTTTCATTACCCACAGCTATTTTTTGATTATGTAATATTGATCGGGAGTTCACAGTTAAATTAAGAAAACTACTCTGCTTCTACTTAAATCCTGTCTTTAAAAAATATTGCTTTTTATTTTTGCAAAAATTATGTTTCTCCATAACTTTGCAACTCTAAATACGTCATACACAATGTACCAAAATCATGTGACTGTTTTACACTTCTCGCTGAAATCAGGGCTGAAATTTTAAAGATTACAGCTTATCCAGGGCAAGGAGACACAGACATGAACGCACAGATGGCTTGTGAGGACCCTCAGTGGCTTCAAGATGATCACCAGCATGGGAAGCATGGTCATTATTACTGGGCTTAAAGGCAGCCAGAAACATACAATAATGATGATCATGCAAAACCCCCAGGTTCTCAGCTCCTGTGAGAAATGTGATCCCCTGACAGTTTCTGGGACAGTGTCCATTTTTCGGATTCTTTAAAGGGCAGGAGATTGACTGTGCTCCCCCCATCGTAGGCAGCCCACACCAGTCTTAGTACTGTCCCATCGCTGGGATTTACTTAAGAGTCCTGTTCTTGGGGTGGTGGGGGGGGGGGGGCACTATCCCGTTCCTCCTCACCAGTTATTGTTAGCAGCACCACCACGGATGGCCATTGAAGCCTCGTCACAGTGGCACCTCGCTGCACACCAGCATGCATGGGAGCCTCAGTGGGGCATGCTGGGTAAAGAGCCCTGTTCTCGTTTATACATCAGAAGGCCGCTGTGGATTTATCCTTTGGTAAAGGGTGGATCCTCAGTGCTTCCATAACAGAAATGCAGTACAGACTTTGATACATTAATCTGCAAGAGTGTGCTGCTGTGGTGAATCAGAGAACACCCCCAATCTGCTCATGCGCACAGATAATGTGATGTTTCAAGCAGAACTGTACCAGGAAATACAGGCAGATACAGGGGTTTCCATAAGGTTTAGCAAATGCTAGTATTACTGATATTTGAATTACACAATGTTTATAATGCAAAATCCCTTGGTGTTCTGCCATCTCAAGTTTCATACTGCCAAGAAATTATGGGTCAGCAATGAACATAATCAGACAGACACATAATTAAAAGAATAAAGAATAACACTAAATAATACTAAATAAATAATGTTTAATAATGACAGTTCAGCTGGGGACCCCCAATCACCTAAAAGGATTGAGGAGCTGACATTTTAAAATGCACATTAATTATTAATGTTAGAATCACAGTGGAATTATAACTCAAACAGAAGGAAGATCAGCATTCAGACAGGAATATAAAGTAGATAGAATCACAAACAGTATTGCCAATGTTTCCAACTTCATTTAAAAGTCACTGGATTAAATTAAATTCGCCAGTGCGGACATTGATTAACCAGCTGGGGGTAAAAATAAATCTGAGAGGACATGAGGATAATTGAGGGGGGGACACCACTTTAGGTTAAGGATTTATCAGGGGGTGGAGCCTCACTCTATATCATCAAGGTACTAGATCTCAAGTTTCTGCTTGGTCTGTAGCCTGTCTATCACTGAGTGCTGCCCAATGAATGCAGATGAGTTAATCCCGCCCACAATGCTCAGCCAATGAGACATCAGTTCCCGGCCCTTGGCTAGGAACGCTGCCCAGAGGGGCTTCCTTCCAAAAGTCTCCTGGGAGTTAATGCTGCTGGGGGGGGGGGGGGCATGGTATGGGAGTAGCGGGGAATTGAGGAGGATGTGATTTATGAGTGTGTGAGAGCCTTGGAGCACTGAAAACTAAAAGGGGAGTGATGCTTTGGGGGATACAGCAGGGGCTGTTTAATGAGCCCGTCGCTGCACCCCCCTTTGCGGGCTGACTGCTCCTTACCGACACCACGGTCACGGTGCATTCCGTAGGGGCACTGAATGGCCTGGGGTGCGCTGGACCCCACATCAGCATGTGGGGGGGGTCACCGCAGGAAAGCCACAGCAACCGAAGAGTACATGCATTTCCCAGGTTACGAGCGAGAGCTGGTCCCTAAGTCAAATTTTGAGCAATAGTAATACAGTACATAACAATGATGATAATCATATAGTAAAAGTAACTACATAATGTACTGAACCTCGAGCGGACATACCACTCATGCCCTGCAATGTTTTCATGAGCATCACAAAGTAGTGCGTGCGTTCCTTATTATGAACCATTGCATTTACCTCAAATTTTTAATATAATGTGTTAATGGCAGTCTGTTCAGAAGTATGACTTGTCTGTAAATGAGACGTCCTTAACTCGGGGACTGCCTGTAATATGTGGGCATCACAAGGGAATGCGGCAGAAAGGCCTGCACGCCGCTCGCTTGGGTACACCTGCCTGTGAAATGCGACACCTACACACCTGGCCAGCTCCGTGTGCCTCTGACTCACTGCCTGGGCAGCAATTTCGCATGTAGCCACAGCAGAGCCCTCGGGCATGACTAGTCACCTGCCTGTCTTCATGTCTGGCAAGGCACTGGATGGCTTGTCCCTGGGCTAAGCATAACACCCCTCATCACGATGTAACTGGCCAATCACCATGCACAAGCCAGGGGGCTGATTTGCTCCATGTTGGCATCATGTGTGACTTTGGGGGTTAGGACTCATGTCCACAATCAGAAGGTCGTGGGTTCAAATCCCACGGCTGGCAGACCGATGCCATGTAGAGACTTTTGGAGGGGCCAGTGCTTGAAGCCTTTGATACGTATATTAAAGAGGCACCAGTACATTTAAAGGGAGGCACTGTAAAATGTGGAATGTGCTCATGCATGATGATGTCATCGTCGCAACCTCGAGATGCGATTTACTTCAATACCGACGAACCTATAGAGGAAAAGGCTGCAGCCTTCTAACAAGCCTGCTCTAAAAAGGACGATTGTGTACACGGGAAGTTCAAAGGTTATTCACCATAAGGGTGTTCAGTTTAACGGGACACACCTCTCACGGTGCTGAGGGAGCCCCACTGTGTGAGGGCGTGTACCTGGGTGCGAGGACCCGTTCCTGAGGTGTGAGGGCCCGTGCCCGGGTATGAGGGCCCGTTCCTGGGGTGCGAGGGCCCGTGCCCTGGTGCGAGGGCCCGTTCCTGGGGTGTGAGGGCACTTGCCCGGGTGCGAGGGCCCGTGCCCGGGTGCGAAGGCCCGTTCCTGGGGTGCGAGAGTGCTTGCCCGGGTGCGAGGGCCCGTTCCTGGAGTGCAAGGGCCCGTGCCCGGGTGTGAGGGCCACAGCCGAGCCAGCGCCGGTTATGCAGAACTCGGCCGGCGCGAATCATCGCAGCTGCCGCCTCACAATAAATAAATAAATAAATACGAAAGAAAGAGACTCCCGCCTGTCGCATGTATTTTATACGACTGTAAAAGTGATGAAGCTGCGGCTGGGCACCCCCCGAATGCGTCTGACACAGCGCCGCGCGCGGGTGCCGTGGGGAGGGATGCAGGACGACAGCCCCTAGCGGCCACACCACCTCTTCTCAAGGTACGGGGCCGCCTTGTCCTCATCGCATAATCCTGACAGCCAACTAGCTCCCCCCACCCTGAGAATACAGGATGATTCAGGAGGTCTGTGAGCACTGCAGAGAAGGGGCGGCTGGCCGGGTGTACGCGGTAATACAATCTGTCAGCAGATCCGGGCAAAACTTTCATAACACTGGCATGTTGAGTGATGGAGATGTTAGCTGGGGTGTACAAACTGCGATCAACCCGCTTAAAGACTTCTGTAAACCAAAACCAAATAATGGAATCAAACTAACACTAGGTTTGTTCCCAGGTTGGTTATTTATGGACTTCATTTAATCAGAGACAAAAAGCTCCGAAGGCCCAAACTAATATTCCTTACGAGTGATACCTATGTTATGGCCGTATGCCATAGGGATGGAGATATTGCACATCATTAAATCACACAGAAAGTGTTAAGTAGCAGATGTCTGACATCAAGGGAAACATCATAGCCAAGATAACCACTCTGGCAAAAGCTTTACTTATGAAATGTTATCTAAAAGTGTAAAATTTCATAAAAGATCTACATTTAAGCCTGAAATGCTACATAAAAACATTTAATGCACAGTAAATAATCTAAATATATAAAATACTTGGTGCTCGAAATGATCCGAGGCATAAACTACACACAGGCAAATTATGCAAATATAGTGTTCACAACAATGCATGAATTTTATTATGAATATCTTGCAGAGATGTGCTTGAAGACATAGAGGCCATGGACAGGTTTTGCCTCCTTGGAACAATCATGAGCCACAAAGGATCCAGCAGTCATGGAATACATCACAGACTGGCATGAAGGAGCTAGTGAAAAAACCTTCAAAAGTACTGATGTATGTCTAAGAAGACAACTCAGAAATGCTCAGAATGTGGAACTTCTATGACTAGCTATGGCCGTAAAAGTTGGATGAATTTGGATCCCTTTGAACTCTGGTGCTGGTCAGCACTTAACACACGGGACACAAGCAAATGTATTAATCTATCTGACACATTTATCCAAATCCACTTCCAGCAGAGGGAAGGGCTGCAAATTGCCCGCTCCCAGCGATTCAAATCCACAACGTTCTACATTTCAGGTCAATGTGGCACTTATTTTGCGACTACAAACAATCTCACGCAAGTATATTCTTGAACATATCGAACCTTCACTTGGAACATGTAACGAAAGCGTCTCGCTCAGGGCGTATTGTGTGAAGACACAGTGCACTGGTAAAGACAGACCATAATGCTTGGAAAAGTTCATGGGAAAACAAAAAGAGAGTGACCGGTAACAAGATGGGTGAATTAAATCACCACAACAATGGACGTTCTTCTGGATGACCTGGGCAGAAGCTCAAGAGGAACGCAGTCTCTGTGGACATTTGGAGTCTACAAGCAAATTCCATCCATTCCACAACTGCTTTTCTGCAGACCAGGCTAAAGCATGCGCTGCACTGAATGCGTGCGCCTCACAGGTTTAACTCACACACGACTGCATCTCATTTTTCCCAAGCACATGATTGCAGAACCATACGAAACTGGAAAAAAAAATAAAGAATTCCCCATTAAAGCTGATATAGGCACCCAGAGATCCAGCTACAACATCAGTGACCCCAGTAAGCTCAGGGAGGCTGGGATTCATTATGGGAGGGGCAGAAAAGAAAGACCTGGAGAGAGCGCCCATTAGTCAGAGGGAAACGGCTTCACTCAAATGTCATGGGGCGGCCTTTCCATCTATTGCCTTACACTATAACACTGCGGTGCATTGTCAGTATGTTCACAAAGAAAGTCAGTGCTGTGGAGTGACTAACTCAGTTTTTGTGCTACTGTTTACCATCCAGTGAGGCTACTCCTACCCGCAACACCATGCCATTTTCCCAGAATGTCTTTAAGAGGACCATTAAAGATCATTTCTTCCGGTTCGCTTTTGAAAATAGGCTTTAGCCAAGTGAAGATTAGCCGTCGTTAACCACAAGAGAGGGTCAACAACACTCAAAGTCATGTTTCCTCAGATTACCCTGGCTCAAAGATAAAGAGGGAGGCATGGCATTTTGATTTTCAATATATAGTATGAACAAATGCAAAGCAGCGTGAATATGTTTTTAAAACTGCCATGGTATTAGCTCTCTTACAATAATTAATGACTACATGTACATGGAGTGGCTCAGGGCCGCGCTCAACGTGAAAAAGCCAACATTCTGAAACGGGAATTTCACGTGATGACGACAGCATTGCATCGTCATTCGTCACTGGAGGGATACTGGGGTACCCCGTGAGCCATGCACTGCACACTTCCGCAGATAACAGACCTCCAGGACCCTAGAACACAGTCACAGGGAGTGTTGGGTTTGTGAAACTATGAAATGTCATTGGAGCGACTTGGGAGGGTGGTGGTTTGTCAGGGGCTTGAAGGCCTTGCTGTCTGAGGGCTCCCAGCCACCAGTCCGTCTGCCCTCCTGTGCTGCTAGGGTCAGCCAAATCTAACAAGCAGAGGACTCTGCCTCCTACTCCCTGTCAGAGGCAGCCTCAAAGGTGAGCAAGCAGACCGCTGACAGCCAGAGCCAGGAAACGGGGAGCAGTCCGGAATAATGGTGGTGGTGGGGGGGGTGATCCCCATTAAGGCTGCTACACCGAGCTGGTTGTGCGGGCACTTGTTAAGCAATGTTTTACCAGCCTAGTGGCAGGGAAGGGCAGGCGTCATCTGTTGGGAGCAGCCTGGCACTGGAGATCATTAGAGCACCAGCCTACCTTAAAGTGCTGCCCACCTGGCCTCCACAGATCCATGGAAGAAGGCATCTGGCTAACCTCTGGAGGGGCCTGTAGGAAGCCAGACTTGACGTATTGATCGGATCAGTCGCATTAATCACACACACACACACACACACACACAGACAAAAACGCTTACTAAGTGAGACATCCTTTTTTTATTTCATCCTGACTGTCATCAGGATTTAGCCACTAATATTCCCCGTGTGCCCAGACTCCAGGAAGTGGAGGAGAGTCCAGTCACAGGTAAACACGTGCGTGTGGACGAATCGGCGCTGAGCGAGTTAAGGCCGCCCCCTTCCCAATAACACAGACCATCAGTTAACTGTCAGTCAGCCCCTAAATGAAAGGTACCCTCTAAACCCTGCAGCATTCTGGAAGCTGAAGCTCCTGGCCAGTAGGAACATGTAAAAAAACAACAACCAAAAAAAACCCTGCATCCAGCCAGTGTGCACAGCTGGGATGGACTTACCTAAAAAAATGTGTGTGGCTGAAATCGCTGCCAGCGGTGCCGCGTCCAGGATGCGCGAAGCTCTGCCAGGCTTCCTTTAATCCCGGTCATGGGGTCTCGCTGTGCATGCTGCTTTTTGTTCCAGCCCAACTTCTAATTAATCCGATTTCATGGGTCCGCTTGTTATGCCTCCCTCCATATTGAGGGATTTTGCGAAGCATTTCTTTGCTGATAACGTAATTAAAATGTTACATCAACGTTTGCTTTGCGCACCTGAGCCAACCCAATTGAAACACGTGCGGATGTATAAACAGAAGCAGAAAAAAAACCCCAACATGAAACAGTTTGCAGGCAACACAATTCCGGAGCCATCAACAGTGCAAACATTTATTTGACGCAGTTTGTATTTTTTTTCCTTCAATATTTGTCCTTTCTGGTTTAGAATTATATACTATTTTTTAACTTGTGTGTTTTATTTTGCACATGCAAATAAAACATAGGGAAACAAATGTTTGCAGGCTTCTTTCTACATCACGCTTCACATTTGGCTCAATTTTGTGAACTATTAAATGCCTCCCCCAGTAATCTTGATAAGGCAACCCTAACGACGCGCTCAGAGCGAGCGGGCGGCCCGGCCGCAAACCGCGGAGACGGGCGCCGGCGTCACGCATCTCCTCCGCTTAATCGCTGCTGCTAAAGACGCCGGCAGGTCCGGCTTGTTTCCTCGCTGTCAGTCTGTTAAAAAAGCCGCGCAGGACCAGATTCACGAAATAAAAATTGATGAGCGGAGGAAAAGATTAACGGCGGTACATAAAAGGAGGCAACATCCCTACAGCATCGGGCAGCGAGCCGCAAATCACAGCACTACATAAACCGCGGCTGGGAGCAAGGCTAGATAGAGGGTAGATTTAGAGGACAAAGAAAAAAATAATACATAAGCATACTGCAATAAACATGTATCAAATTAGTTACAGCCAAGGTATTTAGCTGTGCGCGATAATTTCAATGTCCATGTATTATTCATTCTTTCCTTTATTAGTTATTAATGGCAAATTTGACAGTTATGATTCATGCAGTGCTTTATAATGAAAAGGGGGTATTTTATAATGTTATAAATTATTCTCAAACAAGAGAACTAACCACTAAGTAAAATATATGCTTGAGGTAAAATTACCTTTCATTTTATTGGCAATTGCAATAGTAATCTACCCAGGCTGTAGGTTCATTTCCTAGACCTGATACATATACTGCTTGCATAATTTCTCAGAAATACCACGCAGAAGCAAATTTAATTATAATTTCCGATTCGACCGGGCCAGGATTCACACTGGTTAATCAAATGTGTGCCGTGCTGAAGACTCAGATCAGACTTTTTTTGCCAGCCCTGAAAGGGTCACGGTACTCCCAGGAGACACGTGTGGATGACCTGAAACAGGCAATGAAACCCGTGTTCCGAACCCAGCTGCCCTTTTGTGCAGAGCTTAGCGGTGGCCCGAGAGAAGCATCAGGCTAGCTGCAGCCTGATGCTCGTCAGATGGGGAGACGCGTTTCCAAAAATAAATGAATACGTAAATATTTGATACATTAAAAATAAATAAATAAACGGTGGGACAGAGATTAATTCATTCCATGTCGATATCGAACATTAAACGAAACAGGCAAAATACTTGACTGCTGAAAACTAACTTGGATGAGGGGAGAGGCTCAGTTTTCTGACTGATTAGCTTACAATTGTAAGCTATTGAGAGTAAATCTGAACAAATGTGGTAAGATGGACATTTTGTGATAAAATGGATGTTAAGTTCTTCTGACAGGTCAGTTGAGTTTGGTTCTTCGCTTGCCTAAATTTAAAGCATAGGCTTTTAGTTAAAAAAAAACGCTGATGTAGCAATATATGTGTGGTCTTATTTGTGCAAACTAAGATTAGGATGCACAACATAAAAACAGACTTTATGCTGGTTGCGCTACTATGGGTCTGACATGTCAGTTTGTCATTTGCTTCACCAGTGTGTGTCCCCCACCCCGGCTAAGTGAAGCCAGCCAACAGAACTGCCCACTGAGTCACAATACCGCCCACATTTCACACTGCTTGTTCTTAATATTTAATGTTTATGCTTTTTATATTTAATAAACTGAAAAACAAAGGTTCTTATAGCTGAAATGAATCAAGATTACAGGCAAATTAACATGAAAAAAAACCTTGTGACTGGGGGTGTAAGTGGAGCTATACCATGTAGGTGAATGTTGTTAATTTCCTCTTTTTTTGTCCCGTACAGCCTGCCAGATGTGACATTCTTTTTATCTCACTGGCCATTTGGCTATTTAAATTAGGAGAAGCATGTTTTTGGCTAGGGGGAGGTTTGTGTTGTGAAGTCTGGTACTGATCCTGTGATATATCAACAACAGAGCACACTCGTGTTGTTATTGACACAGTGAACGAAACATGGAAAACTGGCAATCACACACTTTTGTCATATTTCTTAGGGTCTTAGGTTAACTGGCAGCCAAGTAAGAGTAACTAGTGAAATAAACACGATGACTCTCTCATTTTGTGACAATTAAAAAAAATAACGATTCCTGAACCACGATACAGAAATTGAAACTAAGGTTCATGCCGTGTGTTTCCTGTGATAGGCCCCATTTCAGACTCTTGGCATTCTTTCATCCAGCTTCCAGATGGAGCCACCTGTGATGTTTCCACAAGTTCTGGTGTCAACTCCTCCTAAACAACTCTATAGCGTTAAGGTCATAGGATTGTGGGGGCCAGGTCTCCGTCTCTTTCCTTCTGCACGCGATAATACACAGCGCCAGGGCACACGATTCAAACACCGCCCTGTATCGGCCGAGACAAGGAGGGGTTGCAAGTGACGTCACACCATGACATCTACGCCAAGCAAACGCCATCGCCGCCATGTTGGCGCTTAGTACCCCATTTGGTGCATGACTTTGCCTGTATACGGTCCCCTACAGTGCACCTGGGACACGGCAGCGTGACGAGACCAAACGAGACCATCCGAGGCAAAGAGGAGCATAAAAGGAATCAACTCGACCAACCCCGTCAGCAAAATGAAAGTGGCACATCCAGGGATAAAATACATTGATCTGCAATTCACCATTAAAACACACCGGCTTATGCGCAATCATACCAACTTTGTTGTAATAACAAAGACAACTGGCACAGCTCCGTAACGTTAACATTACGGCACAGAGCAACGTAAATGCGTAACTTAACCATTACATGACGAAAATAAGATAACGATAAACAGTATATAGTAATAATATCAGGCTCATCAAGTTAGATTTTCAATTTGAGACAATTCTGCACAGAAATGCACGCACATTTACATGCATGTAAGAGTTTTATGACCTTGTAAATGGTCTTTAGGGTTTGTTGTTCGGTGGCTGTTTGATGCCTACCGTATTCCATGTAAGGGCTTAATAAAAAGCTATTCTTTTCCCTTAAATCAAGCCCCATCAGCTCCCACCACCACTGCAAGGCCTCGGTTTGCCAGACATTAAAATATGTTGAATACTAAGCATAAGATGTATACTTGTACTTACGCATAAATACGCCAAAATACATTTTACACACATTTTTCCTCTGTAGCACCAGGCCAGAAATAAGGTCATTAATACTCCAGATTTTTAGCCACTTTCATTTGTTTCAGTGTTGCCCACGACATTTGAAATAACAGATAATTAACGATATTTTCATGATGGACAGTGTGTGGCTCACAACCATTTTGCGTTCAATGTGCATGGGTCTTATTCAGTAATAATGGCTTTCTCTTTATGTCATATAATTTTATTTCATTTATTTTGCTTTTATATAACACTGTTTTGCATCACTGTTTGCAGAATAATGAATATGGCTGCACCAAGAAGGCAGTACTACCGCAGCCCCCGTTCCGTTTATCTCCTCGGTGCAGTCTCCTTTTGGTTTTCAGTGTTCATTCTCCTGGGCTGCTTTACCTGTGTCTTGTTTATTCTTGGGTGCCCTCGTTACATGTTTCATCTGTTGCTCGTTGTCCTCTAGCCTTGTGATTGGTTAATTGATTTGCACCTGTTCCTCGTTTGCCCCAGTGTTTCTGTTTATATTTAAGTGCCTGCCTTAGTCCTGCTTGTTAGTTGGTCTTTGTATTCTCTGAGTTGCATGCCTTGTCGTTGCATGCCTTGTGTATGGTTTATGCCCCCGTTTAATTTCCTTAATCCTGTTCCCTAGGTTTTGTTTTTTTTTTTTGTGGTTTTCTTTTGACCCCCCGTGGTCCGTTTGCTCCGTAGTTTCCCCAGTTTGGCTTTACCTCCCAATAAAGCCCGTCTGTTTGACCCTGAGCCGCGAGTGGGTCGTCACCCCTGTCTGTCCACCTGTACCATGCCACGCTGCCGTCGGATCCTGCACATGGGGTCATAATCTTGTTGAAAATCAAATGATTTTACGTAGGCTGTCCAGAATATTGACTGATACGGGATAATTAAATTTGCCGTTGTTCCTTCTCACTACATTCTTATGTAAAGGGAAAACCAAACATTTACTAATTTTAAAATTTTATTATATGATAACATGACACATTTTATTTGAACTGACCGATACAGGCACCTCCTTGGACGGACTTGGGCTGCTAGGTGTAGGACAGGAAGGACCCCTGTGTCCATTTCGCCTCCGCAGTCCCTTTGCTTTACTGCTCCATTAATCAGTCTCTCTCCAAAGACTTGTGGGCTACCACTGCTGCTGCATTTATGGCGGTGGTCACGCCAGCGAGCGTGTCACAGCCTAATTAACATCTGCCTTTGCTCCACGCTCGTTTATGGATTTAACTATTGATACTTGTTAACTTGTGCGGCCCACAAGTCGGCGTTCCGCATGGCCTCAAGGTGAGCTGAACTCGCGTTGCACAATTAGCACTCATTAATCATTTTAACTACTGGGGGAAGCCAAACACTTCTGTACAGGAAAGGCACAGCTTAAGATCAGCAGGCTGAACCAACGTGATATAAAATTATAAAGATTTCACTGATATAATGTCCCACTGATATTTTTGTAATTAATAAAATGTAATTTCACTCACTGAGTCAAAAAAAAACTCATCATAGTTTAATAATCTGTTAATAATCTTGCTTTTACATTTAATTACGTTAGCCTGAAGGATGTTTACAGGTCTTAATAAACCCTTTGGTACAGTAACTCTCGCCATTTTAGATTGTGTCAAAATTACAGCTAGACCACAGGGCTATAAAAATCCATAGACTCACATCGATAAGTCGGTACAGACCAACAACTCACTGCTATCAATACTAGGACTCACTATCGATATACAGATATTTGTAGTGCTGTGCATCATCCAAATTTACTGTACTTAAGCAAGCATAAGTCAGTAGGCCATCCAGCTATGCACATATCCACATGCAGATACCCATCTGTCGAGCCTACCTGATTGCTTCCGGGAAAGAAAAGGGCCCACCTTTCTTTTGGGTGAAACGCGGCCTATTCACCCGACACCTGCACCTGACACTAACGTCAGGCCGGCATCAAAGCAGTGACGGCATCATCCCAAAAGCGAGTGATGGCTGTATAGTGATCCAAAGCCCTCTAGTCATCTAGTCGCTAAGGGGAAAGATGGGAGGAACGGTAACCAGGCGGGGTTATAATGCTCCAAGTCACACGCTGGCCCTTTGCTCTCCTGTTCCCGGAAAAGCGCTTCTAACAAGATCAGGGCGAGCCGTGTGGAAACACACACACAAAAAGACAGAGCTATGAGCTAAATGTTTTTGTTCAGGAAGCAGTGGAAATAATAAGGGGGACGCGAAGAGATTCTGATAACCCAATATGATGAGGGGAGTCGCCAATCTAATTACGCCATTCCCAATGAATGTGAATGCCATGATTAGAAACCTTGTTAGGAGCTCAAAGGTTAGAAACCATTTAAATCATGTCATTGGAATTAATCAGCTATTGTTATATCTGTTACCAAATAAATGCTTCTGTTCACGTTCCCCCGGATTTACATGCATCTGCTCTGTCAATTCTCAGGGTCCCTGGATATATATTAAAGAAACAGATCTTCATTCAGAAACGGAAACTCAAAGCACTGACCTTGTATTTGCTTGTTTTGTTGTACTAGAAGTACAAAGACCATTGTTTCCTCCCAGTGCGGAGATGCATGAGGAGGTGTGTTGATAAACCAGGAAAAATTCCAGACTATCAGATCTGCTCTTTTTTGATTGATCGTGATGGTTTCAGCTGGAGCTCGTCATCCGAGGAATCGGACTGAACGTTGGCAGTAACGGCAACATTGGACCAAAGGATCGTCCCAGGGACCTTAGGTCAGTGTTTCCCAACCCAGCCCTTGAGGACCCACATGCGGTGCATGTTTTTTTGCTCCCTCTTGGCTCCCTGCCTGACAGCCCACATTTTTGCTCCCTCACAGCTCCCTGCCAAAAAGCCCACATTTTTGTTCCCTTACAGCTCCCTGCCAAACAGCCCACATTTTTGCTCCCTCACAGCTCCCTGCCAAACAGCCCACATTTTTGCTCCCTCACAGCTCCCTGCCAAACGGTCAACGGAGCTGGAGGAGAGTAAAAACGTGGTCTGTCTGAGTGTCCCCGAGGACCAGATTGGCAAACACTGCACTAGGTGAAGAGCGCACGGATGGATAGTGGCATATAGTAGTACTTAGCAGTAATATTACAAGCAATAAAAATACCCACTGGGCCTAAGTAATCCCTTAATTGCTTGACAAGAACATTCTTAATCCCTAATAATGAGACCCTCATTTCCTTGTACAGACTTGATTCTTACTTTTTAAAAATATATAGAAACAGTTTTGCATCGTTAGTCCATATAGTTGCTTATTAAAACAAATTTAAAATCTTGTAAAAACATCAGATTACACATACAATCTTTTTATTAGTATTAGTCAGTATTAATCTATTACCAATTCTCTCCAAAATGAGCTTCTTTTATTTTTTTTACCATTCTGGAAAACAAACGTCTGCAGTAACACATCCACTAAACCACAAGCCAATTACAGAGTGAAGGGAAAAAGAAAGAAATTAATAGATTTTTCAGGCTCTCTACTGTAGACGGTGTAGTTTTTCATCTTGGCCTTTTCAAAGGCGTGACTTATTCGCTCTCCAACCAGCAGCCATTTCCATTTCATCCGCGGCCCATCCATCTGCACACCCTGCGAGGCGGCAATCGATACCCCACGCTAAATCCATACCTGGCACTCTCCCACAAATGCTACACATCGCTTCAAATATATTAAATCGCCGCGTTTCATAAACGGTCCCCCTCCTGCTATTTTGTGTATATTCTTCCGTTTATCTGAGCATATTTTTGTAGCTAGTGAGGACAGATGGATCTCATTGAAGGCCCAACGAAATTCAATCCATTGTGAGAGAAATTTCTTTACTAAAAGGAAAAAAAAATGCAGAGAAATGTGGCTCAGCTATGACATGTGGAGTTTCAAAGGGATTGTTTTACAAGAGAATCCCCACAGCTTTCCCATTGAAAGCCTGTTTCTGCCGTAGTGGAGTAACACGACCCCGTCACCGAATCATGGTAACCTAATCCAAGAGAAGACTTGTCGTGTTAAAATATCAAGCTGTAAACCCTACTGTGAATTGGATGCGGAGTTACGAAAAAAATCGAGGCGGGGGGGTTAATGTTTGGTTGTCATTTGGTAAGTGGATCCAGGACAGGCTTGAAACCTGAGGGACGAAGCACAGCCGAGGTCAGGACAGGGAAGCTAATCCCTTACCCTCCTTCAATAAACGTGACAATAGTATTCTTAGGGGACTCCATCAGGCAGCTCGGTCACACCCAAAGCAAAGGCCCAAAAACTAACTGAGGTTGTGAAGAATCTAAAAATAGGAGAGAAACGAGCTTGACTTAATCAAGAGTGAAGCTCTGTGGCTTTGGGTCAGTTCAGTGTCTGTGTCTGTGCTTTGGGTTCAGCGGCAGCAGCTGTTGGGAGTTCTTGCATCTGAAAGACTGAGAAACATTCCACTTTAGTGTGAAAGCTTCTCATATAGGGTGGCACTTTTCTGGGGTATTTCACAAGGCATATGGATGTGTTCCAGACAGCACAAGCTTCCTGAGATACCTGGAGGCTTCTCAGAATTAGGAAACCCAGTCCTCTATCTGTGCCCAGAAACAACCGAAAACCTTCCTGTAAAGCTCATCATATTGGGCATATGTATGTGCTTTCGAGAAGGAGATTAAATAAAATGCGGAGGCCAGCAGCTAACTGGTTTGGTTCTTGTAACCCAACTCTAGGATAACTAGACATTTTCCATTTATAAACCCACTTGCTTGCGCAACAACGTAGCATTAGCATGTCTTCTCCTTTGTCCCTGCAATAAATCACTCAAAAAATCCTGGCTGTCACACATACACAGAAATATATTGCAAGTGCTGGAACAATCAAAGACTCCAAAGGACGTCTTCGCAGTGGCAACGCTGTACTTCTCGGGGTTAATTACGTATCTATTCTGTGATCTGACGAGAAGTGGCAAGATGGGCTACTTGTTTACAAGATCCTCTTTGTTTGCCAGCCTTGTGCAGAATGACTATCGCTAATGATGCCCAGCTGCTGCTCGTTCAAGGATTTAATGGACGGAGCTCTAGGAACAGCTGGGCAGAAACGCTAGGGAGGACCAGTGAGGGAATGTGGCTCTCTATTTGACCAATCTCGGTCAATTCTACAGCTATTCCACATAGTTAATATTTCACAATGGGCAACGTTTTATTCATAATCAGACTTCTTTAACCTGCTAGACCTTTGTTCCCTTAATGTGGCGATCCTGCTTATCAGTGTGGCTTAGTTCCCGCGTGGATTTCCAGTGGTCAAACCGGCTATTAATAAGAAAGAGGCTATAACAGGAGGAGAAGAAGCAGCTGTGGAGTGTTCTTACATTCTTACACAGAAGACGAGAAAGAGAGGAACGTGTGCCGTGCAGAGGCTCCTCCGTAGGTAGCTGAGGATGTTCAGAAGGCGCCGGGCCCTCTCTGACAGAGCCCCGCAGCCATGAATCTGTCCACTGCTGCCTGTCAGATGGCCTCTATATTGGGTTTCCTTCTCCAGACATCTGGCTAGACAGACACCTGGATCAGAAGTCGCATTCTGCTTTATAAGTCCCGTCCATCACCATAATTACTCTTTCTGTGACTATATCGTTTAAGTAGATTGCATGTTCTTGCATGATGTAGACATCTATTAATGGAAACTGGTCTGCGGTCCTGAAGAGGAGTTGGGAAACCTTGACGCCGTGTGTAGGATGGCTTTAGTGTGCACACAACCTTTTCTCCCTCACTTCGGTATGAGCTAAGAGGGGAAAAAGTTGTATAGTCCACACAACTCCAGCTAAAATGATGCTTTAGTTTCTTCTTTATTTTAGGGTTTGGAGAATCTTCGCCGCTAGTCATGAGTGGCACAGTGGTTTGCTACAATACTGGATGGTTTAATCTCACCAGCCTCGCCGAATATTAGAAGTTGACTTTCTAAAAGTCCTGTGAGTCATGGTGCGTGATGCATATTTTACAGAATCTGTGCCATTAATGCGGCAAATCGACGTTTTAATATCGCTGGAGCCTACTGGCAGCTTTCAAAAGTGAAACTGTCCATTTCAAGAAGCTAAGCTTAAGCTAAAGGATTAAATAAGTAAATAAGTACAAGTCCGGCCCATTCTATCATATATTTGCTACCCCCCCCACCCCTCAATAGTGTTATTTCCATGAATCACAAGTCTGGTTTGATGCGTAAAAAAGTCCGTTCATGGAGATAGGGGCCTAGGTTCTGTAGCAACTTATCAAATCCCTGTAAATGGAGGCATTTACCTCACCATCTGTCTCTCCCTATTTCCTCATATCCCTATATGGTTTATTCTGAAAAAAAAACCAAATATATTCATCAGACACATAACTGTTAAAGGGGGGAGACTGTGTACTGTAGCCGATGGAGAGATTTGCTATCGGTATGTGATCTATTCCGTTCCGCTTGTTTAAGGAGCTATGAATGTAGAGCTGTTAGGATGTTTTGTTGACCCATCTGTCTGTGATGTCACATGCAGTCCCAGTTGGGGGATGGGGGATTGTTTCAGACGATGGGGAGGGAAAGTGAAAGAGGAGGGACCCAGGTATCCAAAGGTAGGGAGGGCAGTGGGTAGGAACAGTGTCACAGACACCTGGCAGACAAGTCACCCGCCAGATGGAAGCCATGTCTTCTCTCATTAGCAATACACCCAGACAGAAAAAGATGGCATGTTCCAATACATCGGTGATGGAAGAAGATGTTTAACTGTTTCTTTGCAATTCCTTGGATGGGGAAATTGCTATTTGTTTAGTGTGTTTTCCGATTGGGAGCGGGGTCAAATGTGACAGACGTTAATGGACGGTGGCAGAACCTGCTGCGACTGTAAGCCCCCCCCCGCCCCAGACAGACGTGAGCTTTGGCACCTGTGAGGGACACGTCACTCTTTATGACAGCAGCCCAGCAATACGCGAGACAGACATTCGTTTGAGATGAGTAAGATGCTGGCGAGTCCGTGGGCAGGGCTCACGGAAAAGGCAGGATGAAGTGCAGAGCCGGAAGTCCCTGTGAGCGACGGAAACCTGCACGGCTCCCAGCACACGGTCATCTTACCAGGGCTTAGCATAACATGAGCCTAATTGGAGGGAGGATAAGAGGGACTCGTGTCTATGGCTAGCAGCAGTCTGCAGTTAATGGCCTGACTCGGACGCACGGACGCCTGGAGGTTCCATCCATAGCTACTCCGGGGAAAAAAAAGAAAAACCACACTACTGCTTTCGTTTCAGCTAAAAGCAAAACGGCAATCCAATAAATCACAGCAAAACCTGCGTTTCTTTGTTCAAAATACCCCGAGTGCAGCGTCTGTGGCCACAGTGAAAATAAAGATGATATTGATGCATATGCAAGGAGTCCCAAACAGCCCGTTCTGCCATTCTGGGCACTGAGCCAGAAACTGAGTTTCCTTATTACGGATAAAAAAAAGGAAGTAAAATATACGCATAAAACAAACGTTGCGTAAGTGTATCATGGTACAGACACAGTCGATGGCTAAAGTGGCTTCTTTTCTTGCTAATCCTACTCCACTACGATGAGGGATGCTAGCACCGCACAGGCTTCTGGGTAAAGGGGGAGGTACCCAATCCTGGGCCACGCCCACAAAGGCACAAAGCCCCACCTCCTGGAGGCGTGTCTGACCACGCCCATAAAGCCACAAGACCCCACCTTCTGGAGGCGTGTCTGGCCACGCCCACAAAGCCATAAAACCCCACCTCCTGGAGACATGTCTGGACACGCCCACAAAGTCATAAACCCCACCTCCTGGAGGCGTGTCTGGTTTCCCTTTATCCGACAGGCAGGGCGCCAAAGCGAATTTGTCGCCCTTCTCAGCCTTGGGGACGAGCCGGAGAGCGGGAAGCTTGTGGAGGGGGGGGTTGGTTGGCTATCAGCAGCAAATTAACAGGACATTAAACCGCCTGTAAATAAGCGACCCCAAGCTGCCCCATTCGCTTTGTTGACGCTGTCCAATTACGCCGGGATCGATGGCCTCGCCGCCGCACCCTGACAGGACGGCGCACTTTCAATCGGGGAGCGGAAAGATACGAGGTCGGGGCTATTCATCAGCGGCAGCCGGGGAGCTGGGGGTCGAGTGGGAGCCGGCATTCCGCAGCCTTCGCCCAGACATTTAAGACGCTCCTAATTGCATGCAAGATTACCTTACCTGCTCTGCTCCTTGTGTGCAGCACGAAGCCGGGGTAGATAAATCAATTCAAGGTTACAGCCCTCATCCTGTTGCGCTGGGTCTCGATGAGGCTGCCAGAATGTCTGCGAAATTTTAAGGCTGAGGGCTTTTGATTTTATTTTATTATTTATTGCTGCAGGACACTTGTGCGCAAACACAACCTACACATCATGCATCCTCGCCTTCAAATGACACCGCCCCCCACCCAAAGGCCGCCAAAGGTAGATGCTAGACTAGACAGCCCCTAATCCTGAAGAATTTTGCATCCCACATCCCACATCCCACGGTATGAACATCCAGGATCCGTAATGTTTCCACAGCAGATACCAAGCTTTTCAAACTTGGGACTGGACCCTGAGGGTGACCAGCCTCTTGTCACGTGACCTCCCATTGGACGTCACATCAGAGGGTGACCAGTCCCTTGTCACGTGACCTCCCACTGGACGTCACATCAGAGGGTGACCAGCCCCTTGTCACGTGACCTCTCATTGGACGTGACGTCAGAGGTTACTCCTCAAACATACCAATCCGAGCATTCGTTACTCAGGCCATATGTTCACATATAAGTCTGGGCGTGGCTGAATCTCAGGAGCTTCTCTGAGGTTAGTTCAATATGCGCATCAAAAATGAAACGTGTCACCGCAGATGACATCACCCGGGTGACCCCGGGCCCATCTGCGAAGTTGCACGTCGCGGGCCGCAGCAAACTCGGATCAGACGAAATGCTCTTCTGCGCGTCGGGTTATTTTCTTGCTTTTTAATTTCCCGGCTTGATGTCTGAACAACACAAGCCCACAAAAAGCCCCAAGCTGAGGGCTACGGGATCTGGCCCGTGATTGCCCCCCGCAGTCAGCATTGTGGTTTGACGAGGACGTCACAGAGAGCAGGCGGAGACGATCACATCCATGAGAAAGTTCATTACGTGCCACACTGCTGTGCCTCTCGACACCCCTCAAACTGAGCAACCTGTCGATCTTGGATATGAACTGTCTTTCTTCCATAATTAGCTGTTTCTCATCACACTTCCATGGCAACATGTCTCTTCGTTTGAGCAGGTCTGGGCTACACCGTGCTCTCATGCACGAATGCTGCATTGGTGTGTAGTACGACAAACTGCTCGAAACGAGCTTGACACCTAAATGCTGGTCTTGAGATCGCAAATATATGGCGGCAGGTAGCATTGTGGTTCATGTGCACAATGAGCTGGTCCATCTATAGCAGGGGTAGGGAACCTGATCCATGGAGAGCCGGTGTGGGTGCTGGCTTTTGGGATGACTTTTGAATCAGCCAATAAGAGTGGGTCCCCAGGACAGGAGCTGACAACCAATGCTTTATTATTGGCTGATTGAGAGGTCATCCCAAAAACCTGCACCC
>JAODKM010000038.1:5619065-5638016 GCA_026780845.1 Petrocephalus sullivani
TGACTCTTTATGCTCAACTGATTGGTTGAAACAAAATCCTGGTCTGGATTTTTACTTTCTGGACCTGAAATTGACACATCTGGCCATATGACAAATACCTTAAACAAGGGAATGCCATGTAAGTTTACTTTATTTAGCTTTATCCAAAGTAACGTCTGTTTTCCCCTTTTAATGATTTTATAATTGTTTGTAGAACACAGGATCAGCCAACCCTGGGGGCAACTGGGAGTTAAGGGCCTTGCTTACAGGGGCGATGGTGATATTACTCATTACCATTTCCAACCGCAGGATTAAAACTAGCAACCTCCTGGTCACCACCACAGTGTCCTAACCCACTGAGCCACACACAAAAAAGGCATCCATCCTTACAGATAGATATTACAACTAATATTTTACAATCTCAGCTGATGGATTCTATTAATCTTCTCTGTCCATTATCAACAAAAACATTGTGCAGCTCAGTGAGACGCAAATGGCCAAACACTTTTTAATGGTGTCACAGCCCCAGGACAGAAATTCGAACTTCTAAAGTTCTAAACAAGAAATGCTGGCAAATGGACACAGAGAAAGCTGTCAGCCCGCGCCCCCCCCCCCCCCCAAGCGGTTGGTCTCTGAGTCTTTGGCGGTGACAGGACATTGGCCTCAGACTATGAGGTATGTAAATGGGGGGGGGGGGGTTGGTTGCCAAATTTCCAAATGGAATCACCCGAGGTTGAGATCGTAGATCGAGTTGGGGTAAGGACAGAAAAGGGATTCTGGGATTCCACGCTAAACAGTAAGCTCACATTAATTGTAACCCCTCCATCTATTTTACGTCTCTTAGGATGAAAACCATCAGATAAATGAATAAATGTAAACCAAGGAACGATCCACGGGCCAAAACCAGTTCTAAGCAAAACCACCAGAAGACCAAGAGTCCAGAAACACACGAAGAAAAACCCAAGCTTTCCAAGACCGCACTGGCAAAAACAACCCAAGCTAGAGCAAGAACATCGACCCAAATGAGCAGAGATTAGACCTCCGGATTAGCCACAGGTGTGGGAAATTACGGAGTGCAGCCATGCGGAGGGGCATGACCGGCGGCCAACCACACCTGTGCAGGTAATCGGCGATGTGGGGCTTGGTCTAGCTGTGACAAACTGCACGCTGCCAGTTAGAATTAAAGCCCTCATTACACCCACATGTGTGCGTTCGGTATTACAAACCATCGTATTTAACCCGAAATTTAATAGAATAGGCTTTGTGGCAGTTTGTTCGTAAGTCCTAACCCTACGTAAGTAACCCGGGGATTGCCAGGACTACACAAATTACAAGATTAAGGGAAAACCACTGGAATTCTCGAAATGTCCCTAACTAACTACACTCGCTATGTAGTATTATTTTGTTTACATATATTTTTGTTTTGGCACTTTGTCACTAGAGTGTAATCCTGGTATTTTTTTGCATGGTGCCCTGGACTTTCATTTAACATAATCTCACTCATGCATCATACATTATTCAAGAAGGGGCATTCAGGATGGGTGGATTTAATGACAGATTTAACATTTGCATTGCCTCAGGTAACTGGAATATACTAAGCGTATTCCCTACTGTTTACTGCCCAGCGATCTGAATTTATAAATGTAATATTTTTATTTATTAAAAAAATATATCACATTTAGACAAGCCACCGACAAACATCAGAGGAAATCCTCATCATTAACTCTAACAGTCGTGTCTCTTCATGGACAATTAAAATGCTGTTCCTGGGAAGGATATCTACCTGAGCTAGCTAGTTGTTATGACCTCGGGCTATGGGTAAACGCCGTTATAATTTGACATCCGCCATATGTGGCACATTCCAGAATATGACAGGGCTTAGATGGTGTAGCAGAACCCCTTAGCTGGAATGACCTGTCTTCAAAAGATTAGCACCCGCTACACCGCGGCTGTTTAATTGCGGCAGCCAAAAACCTCACTAACTCGGCATGTCGACTAGCGGGTCTGACGGCGCTGGGAATTTTCAGAACGAGACTGGGAAGCGGAGACAGGTAGGGAAAGATGAGCTGAACTCTGACGCCACGTGATGGAATTACTCATTCTTGAATTCATACGGCGGCCAGTCTCCGTGAGTCTGGTAGCTAAAAGCTTTCTTTTTCGGGCAGTTCCTGGCAATCCTCTGCATGAAAATAAGAAACATTTATATATACATAGCAGAAGCAACATACCAGGGAGAATCAGGGCGCAGGGGCCCCGAGTTTCGCCGGACCGATTGGGGTTAAGGGCCTCACCAAAGGCCTCAACTGTGGCATCACTTTGCCAGCCATGGGATGTCAACTGGGACCCTTCTGAGCGCGGGCGCAGAGTGCCAACCCAAAGAGCCGCACACCACCGCAAACAGCAGAACACCATACAGGGGAATATTCAAAGAGCAATGAGGCTACAGCTTTAGGATTCCAACAAGACGGCTTTCACAATCGACGGGCTCTCTTTCTCACGCACAATAAAAGCTTTAAACAAAGCCAAAAAATACTTAACATGCTGACCTGAGAAAATAACCCAGCCCAAAGTTACATTTTACAAAAGGAATTAGCTGTACTGCCAGGGACGGGCCGAATCATTATTCATGACTAATGTGAGTGATGAATAGACAATTATATCTTAAGTAAAGCATCTGTAAAGCATTTCTGATAAAGGCATGAACTGGACAGGGAAATACCGAATGAAGGCGAGGGCCTTGACATGCATGCTGCACGTTCTCTTGCTTTCAAGCAGATTCACTATGACCTGGTTTATAGATTAATAACTTTGAAATGAATAAGAGAAAATAATAAACCAAATGTCCACTGCCTTGGACAATACTTAAGTAATAAATATAAAGAAAAAACTATAGCACATTGGACGGCGTACATCCGAGTGCCACACTCAGGTACTCATGAGTGCTGGGAAACAGACACAAACACTATTATTGCTTCCCTTTTAAGCATAAGGACAATAGGTTGGAAAGCATCTGGCCACTGCAGCACTGAGGCATTCCTGAGCTGAGACAGAACCGGCCTCTTCGCAAATAATAACATTTTAATTGGCATGGATAGCCGTGGCCCCTCGCTCGCAGCAGACATTCCACCTTCTTATGCCGCGTCCGTTTCTCTGGGAGACCTGGACTCGGGCAAACGAGGAGGTGGGGGGTGGGGGTGGGTAAGAGAAACCAAACCCCTGCATCCATCGAGATGGTAGTTTTGACGACAGCGATACCTTCGCTGGACGAGAGGCCGTACGGAGGGAAACATGGAAATCGATAGAAGCGCGCGATGTCAAGATGCATCTGCTCAGGTCTAAAAGGAAGCTCAGGGTTATCATTTTCCCCCTGGGAGTACATGGCCCTCCTAAATTCTCCTTATCCTCTGCCATCCAAGCTCAGTGCTATATTTGCCTCTGAATATTAACTACAATTGTGATCAATTTTCAGTGCACTTCCAGTTCCTTGAATGTGCCGTGGACAATTGATTGAGGCGCGCTTTAATACTCCGGAGAGCCGACCTCAAATTACACACCGAGCGAGACAGAAAGGCTCTCAGAGTAGAAGGCTTGAATCATAGACAGGCGGGCCCTTTACACGTTATACAACCTAATCTCTGGATGTCTCGCTCCGAACAGCTCTGCGTATCGGCGGGCGCTGTGCTGGCAAGAGGATTTTCTCAGTGCTCCGGAACGGAAAAGGCAAGCCGTCAGAGCGAGGAACTCTCTGCACGCCGCCTGAAAAGTATGAATCTGTGAATCGGTGGCCCAAGAGAAATGTGACACACCAGATTCATGACAAGTGGGTCGCAGTCAAAAGGTAGCTGGTTCGAGAGTGAGGGAGGGGTGTTTTTGTACCTGAATGAATTCTGACTGGCCAAATGGGTAAAGACAGCAGTGCTAAATAAAGAGCATCAGGCTAGATGCTAATCAGCACGTGTTGACATCTGAATCGGGCACTTACATGGACACCTCAGCTATGTCAAGACCTCGCCAAATCAGGTATTCGCTGTAATTGGAAATTCAACCGCTGGTAATGTAGGGACGGGAATATTCTACATGAAGGTGACACTCCTGAATTAAAATGGGTCAAACTCTATCAGGAGGAAAAACAGGAAATATAGCTTGTTAGACAGCACATTATTTCAGCAGACATGTAAATAAATTCAGTGTAATTTATTTCTATGTAGTGCCTTTCACAACAGAGTCGCTCGATTTACACAATACTTTATAGCATCGCTACGACAGAATAATGAAAAAAGAATGAGCAGGGAAAAGGGAAGACAAAGAAATCAAAAAAAGAAAGCCAGATGATAAAAGAGGAGAGGAACCAAAAACCTCTGGAGGTCCGAGGTCAGTGGTCTGCCCGACCCCCCCTGGGCATCCTAACATTATAGAAGAAGAATGGGTGATAGGTTCCTTATTATGCCGATACACAATGTCCCCTATACGCTCTGCACTGCTATCTTGCTCTTTTCCTTATTCTTGTCAGCTAATGGTCATTATGGAGAGTCGGTAATAAGCTGGAACCTCCCACATGATCCGGCATTCGGAGCTGAACCTTTGCCTCAGGTTCAGTCCGTCGCTTCTATGCTTGAATCGAGCTGCGGTGATAAAGTGGGTTGAAGCCAAAGCTCTTGACAGAATGCTACCATACAGGGGTGGTTTGAGTTTGAATGGGGTGGGAATGTGAGCCTTCTGAAGACACTCCAGAGAGACCCGCCCAGAATGGTTTCTCTTCATTATTACCTCTGCACGTTGTGTATGAGTGAGGAAGAACGGCTGTATTTGAATGACCAGTTACCTGAAATCCGACGTCAAAATTGAGGCCTGCACGCCCATGCCTGTGGTAAAGAAGCAGGTCTATCAAAACTTATTATAAGGTTGACATTTCAACCCAATAAAGGGTCTCAGGTAGACAACAAATTCCGTGGCCTCCTTTACTTCGACGTGCTCAAACCTGGGGTCCTTCCTTCTTTCGGAAATAAGAGGAAAACAGGAAAGTGTGTGCAGTGAAACGGTGAGGCAGAGAATGGATGCCACCTCCCTGGTGAGAGTTCAGATGAATTTCTGTGAAGGACAGCTGTCACCTTGCACCCAGAACCCAAGTTTAATCAAGGAGAGTCTCACTTGGAAGAGAAAAGCCACCTCGGTGGGTCAAGAGTGACATTTTACAGCCGCACGCCGAAGCGAAAGGCATCTCGCCTCTCTCTCTGCCCGACCCCAATAATGTTTCTGTTTCATCTCTCCCTCTCGCCAGCTCTCACCCCGGCTCCGTTACGGAGTGGCGCGTGACAATTGGCCAGCACACTCACGATGACAATCTGAAAGATCGTGGCAGACATGGAAGGAAGATAGGGATGATCCCCCCCCCCCCAGCCGCTGCCAAACAGCCAATAAATGCAGGGATGCATCAACTTGGGATTTTAGTCATGTCGATAAGGCCTGAGCGTTACACCGGGACAGGTGACCTTCAGCACTGACTGGCTTCAGCGTCGTGACTGATGTGGAGCGGTTGTACATAAACAAAAGGAAACCTAGTCTGGGGGGGCGGGGATGCTCTCTTTTTTTCACCTCCCCTGCTTTTGGAAAATCCCAACATGTCTCGTCTCAAAATTACAAGCTGCGATTCATCTTCATCTATCAAAACGGCTCCTCCTTCCTCCATAAAACCAAAGCTTGTACTTAAACACCACTGACTAGAGATCCTAAACAGATTTAAACCAACACGGAAGGATTAGGCATATCCCAAGTTAGAAACGGAGATCGATGCAGATGACTGCCCAGCAAATTCTTGGACTGCTGCCAAGGGACTTTTTATAATATATTGTTTTATTAGTGGACATATGATTAGAAAATAATTCAGTTGGGAAAAAAAAAACATCTGCTGCTCGCTTTATGACAAAATCACAGCTGCAGCATTCTTCATGATAAACATTATTTCTACTCACTTTGCAATAAAGGGACGTAAGTGCAGTTTCACATATTTATGGTTTTGGTTTGTAATCAAGATTATTTTAAATCATGTTATGCTCCGATGCATGTATATGCACAAGTATTTTTTGAAAAGAGGTTATATAAAACCTCTTTTCCAAAAATAGTTGTGTTTTTATACTATTGTGCGCCATTTTCTCTCATCAGCAAGAAGATTAATTATGGATCGTGGATATTCGCTTATTATAAAAAAAAAACTACTTTGACTATGCATTCATAATGGTCAGAGAGACAATTAATGTTTGCTCATAAATGCAGAAATGCGACTTTGATTCGCTATTCACTTTTGTGCTCCCGGGGGCTTAGCGGCAAAAGGCCGCTGAGCCGAATTTCTCTCGAAATGTCGGAGCGCGCCGGTAAATTAGAGCCGACAGGGCAAATAAAACTGGGCTTTATCCCTTAAGGTGTCACCCTCGACAAACTCGCATGCTATAAAGATGATTGACCAGGAGGCCGACATGATGCACACACAGAGGACCTTCAACTGTCACACTGCCAGCTCTCAGGTGGAGGCCCTTCACTGGATAGAAATGTTAATTAATTAAAAACCCCTAATTTGTCATGTTAGCTAGGTCCTCATTTAATATGCAGGGAATCTGCACATCCAGCGGCCGTTGGGATGCTGCTCTTCCGCAAATGTTTCATCATCGAATTCATTCTTCTTTTTCCCCCTATACAAAATAAGTGCCGATTTTAGGATTTTCTAAGGTGGGGGCTTAAGAAATACCCTAAGTCATGTAGAATGGCCAACCTTGTCAGTAGCCAATGATATGCTTTGAATCGTGAGTGACAGGGAAGGGGCCTTCTGGGGCCAATCAACTTTCAACTGGTGTCGGTGCCCCTTTGGCCACGCCTCTGTGTACACCCATTTTTAAAACGAGTGCACTGCGGCATCGGAGCAGCACCCTGGTCTGATTTACAGAGGCAAATACAGATATCGACCGAAGCACAAATTTTTCAAAATTCTGTTGAACCTGCGTTGAGCAGAATTGTTACAACAGTGCTTGGTAATGGAATGGGGGGACACCATCTCAGATGGGAGGGTCATGTGACTCGGGATATCTGTATTGATTTGTTCTGCCTGTCCCTTATTTACAGTGCTTGTATAGTGTCACAATCTAAAAGCACCACTAAGATGCCTCGGCCTATTTGTGTCACAGTCAAGACCGCTGCCCTTGGTGTGACAGATTGGGCTTCAAGTCTCAACTTGGGCTGCCTTTGGAGGCATTGCTGCATGAAGAGGGATAAATAGCCATGTCTGGCAACCCGACAGGTGGGAAGAGGAGCCAGCGGAAATGCGTTACCCTGCGTGTGCTTTACATCACCACAGTTACTGAAATGGCAGCGTGAAGCTGCCCCAAGGACACGCGGAGTCTCTGTTCAGGAGAGGGCAGTGTAGCCTCACCAGAAGGTCAGATACGTTGTAGCGGCCAGATGGGTTGGGGTTAGGGTTAGGGTTAGGGTCAGGGTTGGTTTAGTCTCATGGTGCCTGGTGGTGTTGCTGTAATTTATGCAATACATACAGTTCTGATTCAGCCCCAGCAACCTGGAGAAAGAAGAAGTCTGGAAGGGCAGTATGAAATTGGTTTTCCCATGAAGTGGAGCGTTGTCCTGCACATGGACTATGTGACTGGGGTGGGGTGGGGGGCACTTTCCGAGCATCATTAAAAATGCAGCGCTGCACCATGACAGAACATTGCCGCAGATTATGTCCTGCAAACCGATAAAACTTCAATAATAAAAAAATATTTTACAAATTTAATAGAAGCCTGACTTATAGCAATGGTTTTTCAAAACAAAAGGTTATCTGAGTTCTCCAAAAGTAAACAAACAAGTGGACGTGACTGTACGAACTCAGATGCGTTCCATGAACCATGGTCCTGCACCAGCCATATTCCCCCAAAAAATCAGAACCGGAATCTGGTTCCCCTAGAACATCCCCCAAGCATATTTACCCCTCAGTTACAGAGACTGCGAAATGTACGGCTGACACCAAACCCAGAATCACAGGTAGCAACATTTACTTTCCAATTAATAATTTCATTACCATGTGTGTCACGGCAAAACCTTTCCTCATGCCGAAGGTGTGTCAACAAGATACAGGAACGGCGCTGAATTATACCGGATCTTCACTCTCAGCGCATTTGAAGACGGCGGAAATGGAAAAGCTCTGACTGTATCGCCGCCCAATTTCTGTGTTTGCTTCCTCAGCTGACCCAGAAACCGACGCAAAATGTCAAACGTATCTGAGTCAACCAGCTGGAGACAGGAGTACTTTATATGGAAAGCTAACCAAAAGGTGCCCGGAACGATGGATATTCAACGTCGTCTCCCTTCTAGGCCTATTTTAATGTGCTGTTAGGCTCCTCTGTCTCTTTGTGGCAGGGGGTTGGCATTTTAAGCATTCTGTGCAGTCACCTCTCTGCGTGTGTATGTGGCTGCATAGTAGTAAACACTCATTACTAGGGCTGGAATATACCTGTCAGAAGCATTCCTAAGTATTTACATTTAAATACATGCAATGACATCTGTTTGTCTGGTCAAATACAGTCTGGCACAATCATTGTAACGCATACAGTACAAAGCACAGTGTGTCAGACGTCATCTCCATTGCTTGATTCGAATAACCAGGCTTGCTTTTGTGACTCTGGGGTAGCTATATTGCTAAACAAGTACAAAAAATGCTAAGGATCTCTTAACTTCAAAGGTGCTTTCCCTTGGAGGAAAACTTGGAGGAAACCTTCTATCGCTCATCTATATTGTATAGTGCAACAGTTACCTCTGACTCTGGAAGCCTTAAACCTTCATTTACTATCCCAGCAAACAGTTTTTCATTCTAGGAACGTTTACCGAATGTTATGATTAAAATCAGCTAAAGGAAACCGGTCAAAAGTCCGGTTTTCTGATGTTATCAGAACCGTTTCCCACTACTACAACTAAGAATAGTAATACTTAAACTAGTCATGTTAGAATAGCAGGTGACACTGTGGCTTTATACCGCTAAGGTCATGGGTTTGCGACTGGACGGTGCGTTGGCAGTATACACACATGGCACTTTTATCAAATAATTATTTTATTAAAAATATTTTTCAACAAAAGTTACATTAAAAGGATGTTTTGGGTAATAATGTTACCATGCTGACATTGACAGAGCCTTTGTTAAAACGAATAATGTGGAAATAACATTCGAGAAGGCCTTGGTATAACGTTCTGGGAACGTGCCCTGTTAGCTCACACTGCCTTTATTATTACATTTACTTTAATTTATGCTTATGCAGTTATTTTCTGGAGAAAAAACTACAGCGATCAGCAGCAAAACAGGAGGACATAACTAACTAAAACCCAAAATAAGCACAACGTTGTGACCACCTACCTTATCTCCGCTCTCGTTAGCCGCAAAAAATTGTACGATAAGTCTAAAGCTTAAAGTGGACATCTAGAAAGTCCTGAGACAAATCTACAATGCACTACTTGCGTTTTCCTCTTTACCAAAGGCTGGTTCTGTCCTTTATCAAAGGCATCGTGCTGACGTCAGCTGCCCATCATAATCAACAAGCAAGTCAAAGCCTGACCTGAGCAACTGCAGGCTATGCAAATCCGTTTCACTTAATTGCATCCGCTTAGTAATCATACACTCGGTAGGAATGTAACTGTACTGGCCCGTGCGATTTAAGCCGCAGTTGGCTCAGTACCTGTATATCTACACTAATCACCGGTTACACACAGGATATACACAAGGGATCTTCTTCTTCAGTTGTTATTAACATGTGCACGGTAGACGCTGTTAGCCAAGGCGAGCTGTTATTACTCACATTTATTATTTATAGGTTACAATATATAGCACCTTGCTCAGAGTTGCATCTGCCTCTATCACATAGTTCAATGCCTGAACCAGAAATACTTTGCCTATTTTTGCAGGGACTGTGTTTGCCTGAGAATTCGGGATCATTTATACCTTGACAGATTCACAAATTTCCTGGCACTTATCGGACCTACCGGAGAGATGACGTCTCTCGCCGGGCCCCACGATGCACCTAGCAGCTGGAACAGAGAGGCTGCATCTGGATTTTCGAGTTGCCCCGGTGCCGGCCTTCCAGGAACGTCTTTGAGTGTTGAAAACAAACATAACAACCACACATCTAAACTGTTCCCGATTACACTTCGCACACCAGCTGTTTTTGATAATGCAACATAAATCAGCGCGCATACCTCAGCACGAGGAAAGTCAGGCTTCACTCTCACAGGTTTACGTTATGGTCTATTATCCAGCCATTATACTGCACAAGCACGGTTCTTTGAAGCTGTTATTTTCAATTACTATGAAAGATGTTACTCGTTAGCTAACAGACGAGAGAAGCCTTTTAGAGTTACACAAAGACGCAGACCGTTTCTTGGGCCTTCTCTGCCCCCCCCGCCCCCAACTCACTTACGGCATCCTATGGCGGCCTTGATGACGATTAATTCGTTTATGTTCATGTTTTATATATTGTAAACGATGAACGCTTACCTAATTATATGAAAACAATCTCTACATTTCTACAATATGAATAATATTGTACTGTACAACATTCATCTTCTACACATACTTATAAGTGATAGTTTTGGAAGAGGAGATACAAGCTGACTCCTTAAACGTGTTTTTCACCTGTAATCCCTCGACCACGTGTCTAATGCTGGGTCCCAATAGACCTTCCGTACTGCAGCAGGACAAGCCTGCAGAAAATGATTTCCAAAGTGCAGAAACAGGTGATGCAAGTACATTAAAAAATATAATAAATATGGCATCTTCACCGCCTAACCTATGAAGAACCAGTGCTCTGCTGTATATTTCCATTTAATAGGAAAACAAATGATAGAAAATGCAGGGACCAACACTCTCTACCACGACATTTCTGCTGTGCAAAAGGCAAGTAACATTCAGAGTGTGATACCCTGGGCACCCACCTTTTCCACTCCGTACAGCAATAAGATATCACAGCTATTACTTAAGTCAAAGGGAATACACACATCTTATGAAAATGTATATAGTTCAACTGTCAACAGTGTGAGAGGTGCTTGACTTGGCAGATGCACTCGACCCCACTTCACTGGTGCTCGAGGAGAGAATTAGCACAATGCTAGGCATACATACTGCTCCCCGCTTGCGGCTTGTCTCTCTGCATATATGTGTCTATTACAATATTGTGTGTAATACAATGCAGTATTTGCATATTATATTGTGTTATTATATATTGTCCCAGACTTTAAAAACAGTCTGTGCACAAGACATAGCAGGCCATCAGCATGATGTTTGCCATTCAGAATCCACTGTGCACAATGCAGAATAAAGTAAACATACACTAGACCGTGTTAAATTACATAAACTTAAAGCAGCAAACCTATTTTCACCTTCTTATATCTTACACAAAGCTTAAATATGTTTAATGCAATCATGAAGTGCTATCTTACCTGGATTTTTACATAAAAATGTATTTAATGCCATAATTATCATTATAGATAAAATATCCAGGCTATCAGTTATATGATTGTTTACAACATTTAATTCATTTAACCTTTTTTACCTGTAAGGTAAGTAACCCCAGAGCTCATTGCTGAATGTGAACCACCAGCTGGATTCAGTCGTACTCCCAGACAGACCCCGGCGTGTCTTTTGTTTAGGGGACAGGTTGCACAATTTAAGAAAAAAAAAAACACACGTAAAAGAAATAAGTTATGAAGTTTTCGCAAATCTGCTGCTGTTGAGCTCTTTGTACGTTTTTTAATAAGGAAACCAAAATTTGCCAAAGCTGATACGCTGATGGTGAAGCCGTCATGTGATCTGCCCCGCATTTCCCCGTGACACGGACACGTCCTTTACCCTGCTTCCGAATTCGCACGCAGCATGGGGACCAGGCTGAAAATCGATGTAAGCCAAAAGACCTTCGGGGTCATTCAAGACTTGTTTGTCTCATGCGTCTGGGATCAATGCGGCAGACAGCCGTACACAGACACGGCAGACCCGGGACGAGTCGATGATTCATCCAGCAATGGCCAGTAATCAAGGCATCTTTGTCTGGCCTAAGAGGCTGGTAGCAACATGTTTGACGTACAAGCTAATTACGGCACGGAGAATCTGTTACGTTATGACTTCCGATTCCGGTTGGGGCCGTGCTTACGTTTCGTTTGTGTCGATAGACACTATCAGCTTACTGCACTTCTGCCATAAGGGCCAGGAAGCACGCAGAGGCCTCTCTGGCCTGCACTCCGAGATTCTAGCCTGATTAACTTCCTCAATAACTAAGACTGAATCCACTGACTCATGTTAAAATTATCTAATACATTTAACTAAACAAATAAAACTGCCTATACAGCCCATTCAATCTCTCACGGCGGTGACGGCAGACCATAATAGGTCACGCATTAAACGCCAAATCATGGCCAGCTGTTCAAATTTAACACATAAGGATGGCATTAGCTTATCTCCTTAACCATTTCCAGAAAGAAAGCGAAAGATTCCTAGTTGTATATAATGGTCTAATGACACTTAAATGACAGCCATGCTGTCCCTATAGCGTCTCAGCACAAGCACAAAGGGTATTCTCCTGATACAGTGTAACCCAGAAGCACCTGTAGAAAATTCCCATAAACAAAAGAAACATTGTCTGATGGTATGTAAGTTTTGGAATGCAAGACTGGGTCTTATTTCCGCTATCACTGTCCTGCCCTGGACAAAGACAGCCCAAATAGGGCTGTCCAATACAATGTAACTTAACAACTCCTGTGTGGTTTTGGGATCAAATCCAAACCGTCAAAGAATACAGTGCCTGTAGTGTAGGGGGTCTTGTCCTCTGAACATAAAGTGTACTGTTTTGTACCCACAAATCCTGCCCCATGAGTTGCAAGCCAATACCTTTCTAGGTAAAGTCAATCCCAATCAAGCTGTTGTATTGATTACACATAACAAACCACCAGCCCCTTAGTCTTACAGAAGATGAAGCATGTCTAAAGCTCTGCCTGTCTTATTCTACATTCAGGAAACACCCATGAAAGCACCTACAGGTTTCAAACGCCGGCGAAACTTGTCTTCTACTTTGAAAACAGCTTTTAAAGTGTTCAAGGCAGCTCGTCTGAACTCTCTTCCCCCTAACTGCTGACAGTCTTGTTCCATTTGTTACACGTCACTGCTGCGCTCCTTTATAGCCAGAATTCTCCGCATGCAGCTCTTGACACCTTCAGCCAAATTTCGAACAAAGGAACACGGTTTGATTTTATAGCAGACTCTCCTCGGTACAGAGGTCTTATCACCCTGTGAATATCACTACACGTTTTTACCAACCTGCCCCTGATCTCACACACGACACATTAAATATCAGAAACATCCCAACAGACTTGGCTCTGTGACTGTCCAATGCTGTTTGTTGATTTTTCTTTTTAACCCTGTGTGCATGCCATGGTACGTATATACACACACCCAGTACATACATAGTATTAACATAAATAAGCCTATGAACTCCACCGAGGGTGGGATTACAATATTTTCTCAGTTTCACCTTCAATTAACTCAACAGGAAGCCAATTAAATCAGTTGGTGATTGACAGCACATTATAATCCAGTTCACCATGGATTTTAAAGCTGTTTTCTTTCATATCACCCCGGTATACCTCAACCCCAAGCAAAAAGCAGGCATCGAGGATCATCATAGATGTCGAAAGCTTTGAAGCACTTGCATATAGCATATAAACCATGAGGCTTACTTTGCGTATTCTTCATTGTCCTTGTCGCATCTCGTATCCTTATGCTTCTCCCAGTCCTTGCCATGCTTACAGGTGGTCAGTAAAATGATGTCTTCCCCATTGTGGATGTGATATAAAGCATTTCTTGTTTCCGACCCGATACCTGTCAGGTACCTCTTTCCTTTAAATACCAGCAAGTATCTCCGTGAAGGGGGAATGTTGTTGAGCGTCAAATAACCCCTGTCGCCGCCCTTCTGCGGGTGATCTTTCGAGAACAAAGGGATGGACACATCAAAGTTGGGCCGGAAATTGTCCACGTCGATGCTGGCTTTGGCTAAGATAGCCTGGCCTATATCAAAGCCCAGCTCCTCCGTATAATCCGGCCAAGTACCAGAGTAGAGGTTGAATATGAGGTGGTTTCTCCCGTCGTTCCACAAGGGAAGGCTTTGGATTTTTGTCTTGACGCCGTGGATGTACTGACTAGACAGCTGGTCCCTGTCGAGCGTGTCAATGCTCAGCACGAACACGCACGCGTCGTTGGGGTCCGTGGTGTGGAACCGGGACTCCTCGATAGCAGTCAAGATCTTCTGATAGCTCTCAGAGACCTTCTCACCCTTGGACAGGGGGTAGACGTAGACCCCGAATCCATTTTGGCACCGGCTGAAGTCGAAACAGGTGTTCATACGACACCTCCTGTTTTTGAATATATGTTTGTGTATCTCCCGCCTCTGCCGGGGAGAGAGGTGCTGGTGATGGTGCGGATGAAGGGCATCTTCCTCCTCCCCCTCACCTGCATCCAGGAAAGTCCTCAGAGGATGGGCGGGCGGCAGCCAACGTTGCTTCAGGACACTCTGGCTCTGCGACACCTTGTCCAGGTGGTTGTGGCGCTGGTGCTGGTGCTGGAACTCCCCGATCTGCAGACCCCACAGATAGGCGAGCAGGAAAAGACAAGCCCCGAGAGACACGAGCAGGTACCTCTTCTTGGCCTGCATGTGGGCAGCAGGGCTAATGGTGACGGCAGCAGAGGCTGGGGTCCGCGATCAACCCGCGAGGTCGAGTTTCATCCCAAACGCGGCATGCTGGCGACTCCAGGGGCTGCACGGGCAAAGCACAGCAAACTGTTCACTCGCAAATGTTCACTTCAGGCATATCGGTGCAGCTGATCTCCATCCAGCACCTTCTAGTCAGATCTAATCAACCACATTTAGCACAATCCCGTCCATGAAACAAAATCCAGAATACCAAATAAATAAGAGTGCATCTAATCAAAAATATGTATTAGTACTACCCTGATTACTGAAAGTTTGTATAACACATATAAAACAAAATACAGGAAACACATAAACGATAGTAAAACGGCATGGCACTTTGAATACAATTAACCGAAAGGGAGAAAAGCTTGCGCGTTTTCTGTACGCGAAGTGGCGCCTTCCTACCTGGCTTGGCCAGAAACACCTGTCGCTGGGTCCAGCTCCTTCGCTCCCCCGCTGACCGCCACTATCTCATCCGTCACCCTGATTTATCTTCATTTACTTCCCTCCCTTTTTTGGGGCAGACAATTGCTCGGGTCCTTTAAATCCACCGTGTGCTTCAGGATATCATGTTTGGTGGTACGTTTCCTGGGGAGTAAGAGCCGAGAAAGTGGCGGTGGGGGAGGAGGACGCGCAGAAGTTCTACCGCAAGTCTCCTAATTCTCCGCGCCGCACCACTGCGTGCCGGCAGAAGGATATCAGTCTCATTTCAACACATAATTCGAGATATTTCCGCTATCTCCCGTATAGTGTTATCCCCCCCTTGCTATCGACGTATCTGGATAAATGAAAGCGATTTAGGGCTCAGTAATGTCCATGTGGGATCCCCCTGCTCCCCGAATCGCGCTCCGTGCCGGGCATGTCACCCCACGCTGCTGCGCTTACTTCCCATGAGCGGATACAAGTGACACAGCGCGACAGCTATCCGCACCCATATTAAGCTGCGCCGTCTACGCGCGTCTCTGCGCACTTTCCCAGGATTTCCATATGCGGTCACGGCACCGAGATCCAAAGGAAGGACCAAAGCGCGCCGTCCGAAGCCGGAACTTATTGGGACACTCTTTGCGGGCTCGCTAAGCCTTCTCCTCCGAATGTTCTCGGTTAGATGTGGTCTGTGCGCTTTAGGTCCATGTGGAAGTCCTGCAGAAACTCTGCGTTCCCCGGGCAGGGGGCTAGGAGAGGGACGCCGAACCTGCCATCGCAGCCCCGGCGCCGCAGCCCGTCCTGCCTGCGCTCCTCTTCCCCCGAACCGTTATCCGTATCCGCCGGGTGTCTGCCCGGGATCAGGCTGCCTTCGCACCCAGTCCGCATGTGCCTGTGTTTACAGCCCAGAAGGGAAACATAATTGTGAAGCAAAAAAAATAAATAAATAAAAAAGCAAAACAAAAACAAAAACCACGCCGATCTGTCCAAGGAGCCCCCCCTTCACATGGCACATGCAGAGATAAGTGGCCGCCGAGAACTTCCCCGATGCGTCCCTCCGCAGGACACGTGTTGGCCAAGGGCTGGAGGCATCAGCGCATCTTCACATCTGAAAGTTGACGGCGCCTATGTCGCCTTAAACGCACCTGCCTGCTTCTTTTTCTTTGCACGGGTTAATCGCAGGGGAATCTGCGGCGCAGCCCGTCATCGCAGGCGGTCGCTATCGCTGGAGATCGGCCGGTCTAACCATCGGCTGCGCCTCAGCCATCGCACTGAGCAGACGCGCCTGCACAGCCCGTGATCCCGGAGAGTTTGCCATCCCCTCTCCCCCCTCCCCTCCCCTCCCGTCCCCTCCCCCGGCTCTCTCATCCGCACCGGGCGGCTCCAACCTCCCACCACGCCGATATTTCAAGTCGCGGGGTTCCGGTGGAGCGCGATCCGGCGAGCGATGGGGGCCGAAGCGGCGGCCGCCTGGACGGAGGCGCGGAGGGAGGCGTCAGACAGCGGCTTGGGGGTGTCGGAGGAGCGAGGCATGCGGGCGAAAGTTTACGGTGCGCCGTGACGTGGACTGTGACACCCCCCCCCCCGTTTGGGAAAAGCAGCAGCATTTCTGGAGAAAAAGAAGCGGGTGGTATCGCACAGCCTTTTAATTATAATTCGCCTTAATAACTCAGGAATAGGGAGCATGCATATCATATTTTCACTTAATCATTGCAGTGAATTGAGGTGATCATAATCCAATTACATTTCTCTCCTTCTTCATTTAATATATAATCCAGACGGAATGGTGTATTCGGGAGAATGCCTCTCCTTAAAAAGCTCACCTAATAAGCAAGGCTGAACAAACTGATTTCGTGAAGCGGGGAAGGATTAGGGTTGATACTTTAAAACCTTTCGCACGAGTACAAAATCTGGGTAATTATGCAAAGTAACATTTTACCGTCTTTCCTTGAAAAAGAATAATATATTACAGGTTGTGGCCAGGTGGGGAAACACATTATCACGTGCAATTGCTACTGAAGCACTCTTTTCTTGCTATTTGAACCGCAATTACTAAATGCATGTTTAAAAATTCAGGAGATGCTTCCAGTGTTGAAAAATGCAGAAGCTATAGTGGGACAATGCTAAAACGTCAAAGTTGCGCGTTTAATATATTTCACATACATTACAATTGTGCGGTAAATAATGGTGATACGATCATAGCAACTAACAAACCTGTTGGAGCAATTTCTGGTTCTTATAAAGAAAAGTTCCTTTTTTATTTGCCGAGGTTGCTGTATTTATTGGTACGTCATAATTCGTTACATTTTACTATGGTGACTTAATTGTGACAATGGGTTTTCCTTAAGGGTGTAGAATTGTCTTCACCATGTAAGGACCAGTGCGGGCAAAAACGGGAGGTAAATGTAATCCGCGATTATTTCACTGGCTTTCAGGTGAATAATGTTTTCCTCGATTACTGGGGTAAAAAGCACGTGATTCATAAAAAGGATCGTTGCCTCCACTAGGACGTGCCTCTGGGGACAGCGCCATGAGGATAACTACCCTCCAATTATTTTCTGATGATAAGACACACCTCTGCTAATTTTGTTTTTATTTGTTATGAAATGTTATTAATCATAATTACTGCTCAAAAAGTCTGTTTAAACTAAGGCGGGGTGTTTATCCAAGCAGCTACACGAGACTTATCAAGCAATAGATGACGCCATCTGGTGGCCTGTTATGTAACAGGACCTGAGTAACCAAGTATAAGGTTGAAAGCTTTTTCCCTTCCCTCTCTTTAGGAGGCTTTTATGGTGGGTGTACAGTGATAGCTTACGTAGCATTTTAAAATCTGCACTGCATGTTTTTCTCAAGATTATCATTTTTTTTCTGTCACATTTACAAGGAAATGTGTTTAACCCTTGCGAGTTATAAACCGCGAACAGCCAGTACAGTGCTACGGGCACCGTTCTTTTAAATCGAATTGCCTGAAACGGTTATTAGATCAGTCAATACAGATTGTTCTACACTCAGATGACTCTGTATTTTGAAGTGATATGAAATGCAGTAAAATGTAGAGGTGTGTTCAGGCTGAAATTCACACTGTTTCCACTGACACTGGAGTACTTACAAGCAAACGGGCGGAGCTAGAGATTCTGGGCCTCCTGAGAAAATGTCACCTCGAGCCCCCACTTTGTCTGTCACTTTCAATATGAAGAAATGCTTATAAATGATTAAATAATAGGAGGGCAGGGTCCCCTTCAGTAGATTTTGCCATGCAGGGGGGGTTACAGGTCAGGTCAGGGAGCACGCCCTGGTCCAGCGCTTTGCCGCATCCACCATACAACAAAACACCTCGGGATCCCAGCTGGTGACCCCCTGGGCGATACACGGCCCAGTCCCACCCTCCAGAAATGGCCGTCTGTCTGCCGCAGCCAGGCGTTATCTGGGCGCCCCTTTGGCCGCTTGGGTCCTTGGCAGTGAGGCTCCTGCGAGCTGGATCACCCTCAGGGAATCGCGTCACATGGCCGTAGTGCAGTAACTGACTCTCCCTCACAGTGTAGGTAACGTGCCTCATTCAGGACTCCCTGAGTAACCGCTCTTTTAACGCAGAGTCCTACCAGCAGTATCCAAGGACTCCCCAAAAAGTCACCAAACATACCAAGGGAGGGCTTCCCCTCAGTAGATTGTGCTGAGCAGGCCCGTGACAGTGGATTTTGGGCCCCTCTGCAAAATATGCAATGCAATGCAATTTTATTTATATAGCGCATTATCACAATATTACATTGTCTCAATGCGCTTTACATTTCTG
>JAODKM010000038.1:5654884-5680870 GCA_026780845.1 Petrocephalus sullivani
GAACACAAGTCTGCTTGCTGTCTGAGGTCATGGCTAGCGGTGAGCTCTGTAACAGTATGAACACAAGTCTGCTTGCTGTCTGAGGTCATGGCTAGCGGTGAGCTCTGTAACAGTATGAACACAAGTCTGCTTGCTCAGTGCCCTGCTTAGAACATCTGTAGTGTTTTCCCTTTGTTGCATCATAAACAAACATTTTTTTTTCCAAGACAAAGCAACATTCTTATGCTGGAGTGATTCTGGGCTTGTGTAAAATAGGATCTGGTGCACAGCACATCCAAATTAGTTCGTTTGATTTGGGTAATCTGAGAGGCAATGGCAATCAGTTTTGGTTTTCAGATGACAGTGGTGTTTGTACATACGATGTGAAGTGCAATCAGAGATAAAACTGCAAAAATTAAAAAATGAAGTCTGTGGGTAAGCCTACAAGTGAAAGTGTTGGTGTATGAAACTGGTTTTTTAATTAAAATATTTTTTCTACCATGCAGATGCTACTATGTTGCATCTAGTATTTTTCACTCAAATCCCCATCTAGATATTAGGGAAAACCATTCAAAGATCAAAGGTCTTTATTTGTTGCATTCAGTCATTTGCGTACGTTCACCATTTGTCCTGGCAGATTCACCGACTTCCTGAAGGGCATGACCATGCTTTCACTGGGTTTATAAGTACTGTGTCACACTTGCTTGTACACTTCTATTTGTGATCTGTAACTGTAAAGGGTCAGTAATTAAAGAGTACAGTAACTTATGAATTAGGTGCCCTCCTCCTCCTCTCCGTGAATCAGTTGTGTAATTATCTGCAAGCGTGTATCGCTTCACCGGGTGGTGGAAAACGGGACCTTAAATGACCCACGAATGAAAACACTGAAATAAATTGCCTCTTGACTAATGAGTAGAAGGGCCTGCCTTCTTTCAACAAATACAAATGTTAGATTAGCACTGTGGCGACGTCAAGTTCATATTATTTAATTCGTTCCCCAGTGTATTCGTGTTTAGCCACATAGAAGACATCCATCTCTATGGCAACAGAAAATGCTTATGATATTTCAGATAAAAAGGAACATAAACGAGCACCGTTAAACATTTCGGGGGAAATTTGTGCGGCGTTCCAGACAAAATTATTTTCCGGTTGCTGTCACAGAAAGAGGAAGGTAACGAGACTGATTTGATCTTCTGAATAAAACAGTGGCTTGTGTAATAATTATCGCTGAGCATGTGTTCCCCACCGCGTTCCATCCTAGGGTGCTCTCCATCCAGAGTACCTGAAAGCTGAAGTTCCAATTTAAGTTCATCAGCGGAACAATTACATTTGGTTCCCTGCATCCACTGCCTCGCCAGCATTCATTGGCTCATTAGCACGCAGCCCTACATGATATGTTCATCATTTTTAACAAGGAACATATTCTGCTGGGCGTGCCAAGGCAAAAGGAAAAAAAAAATTAGTCAAGATATTTATGGACGAGTGGAAAGTGAGATCAGCCTCAGAAGTCAAAATGGAAAATAATAACATATTATCAAGAACTGAACAGTTAGAATTACATAAAGTGTTGATAAACGTTATTGGAATTCCTGGCAGTGCTTATTATAGTAGATTACCCCTCATTAATGAAATATTATTTTTTTATTTATTATATATATATATATATATATATATTGATCACAAATGTCCCAGGAAGGAAAGAAATATTATTCCTGTCATGGAATTGAGTGTTTGAGTAGTGGAAAACTGATATTTGACCACACTCTGACCTATCAATTTACATTTATGCAGAAGATCATTTTACCCAACGTGGTATACAGGGACAGCCAATCCCAGAACACAGGACAAGGGCCTTGCTCAAGGGCCAAATTTAGCTCAGGATTTAAACCCACAACCTTCCGATCACAGGCCATGACACGTCACTCCCAGGAAGGAGTTCTCTGGTTGGTTAAATATTGGTTAAATCTGCCAGCTGAATTAAAATAGAGACAAATACAAAGGTAGTGAAAAAGGGCTTCTCCCTCTCCTTAACATGCCGTGATCTGACCTACCGGCTCATCAGATGGTTTCACGTCCCCCAGCGATGACGTCATGGTGACTCAGGCTATGAAAGAAGGAGCACCTCTCAATCAAAATTCTACGAAGCTCTGCTGACATAAATTACATCAACCAAATGAACCGGAGCAAGTGTGACACAAAATGCTTTCTCCCAGAAGCCACTGCAGCCACCTGAAAATGCCCTCGCACAATCAGTTCCTATACAGCAGAGATAAATCAACTGCCATAGGTCCATTGATGTCAGGAAAATAAATTGCCCTTGCCTGCATTTTCAGAGAAAACTAATTTCCCTCACCTCGGTAATAAACTACATGATACTTTGGCCTGGCTGGAAGTTTGCCTATCAGCACCTGAGTTGTGTACCTCATTTGTCTTGGCAAATGGATTTATTCAATAACAGACCTGCTCTTTAACCCAGAGACATTGTACGGGGTTGGGGGGTTGTTGCTCTGTGCGCTAATATACATACTAATGTCTTGTTTTATTGCTTCCTTCTACCATTAATTTTTATTTTCACCTTTCACCTGGAGTGGATGATTCACTGAATGCACGGATGACTTGCCAATTAGGTCACATTAATCATCCAGATGACTTATGGAGGCTCGTCTTGTGGGACTTTGGGGTCTTTTCGGAATGCCCCATCAAGTAACTTTGGTTCCTTCCTGTGATAATTCAATCGCTGAGCCAACCTGTCACAGGTACCAAATTAAGATTCATAAATTGACCCTGAGGTGGTTCGATTACTAATAGGGTACAGCCTTCTGTTACCCAGAAAGAAATACTCTTTCTTAACTTTATGTGCTGCTTAATTGTTACGAATGCCTGTGTAAGTTAAAAAAGGACTACCACAGTGTGTTACCTTTCCAGCGAGAGACATTCAATTAGCTGATCATGAACCTTTACCTGAGGGTTTAAATCTGAAAGGTGATGGCGTAAAACAGTCATCATGATAGAAACGGGGCCGTTATTCTGACCAGCGCCCACAGGTTCAGTTCTGCAGAAATGAAACAAGCGTTTGTAATACAGCATGTAGCGGACCCCCACAAGAAGACCGAAGCACAATGGAGGACAAGAGCATGCCAAATACGTGCCGGCAACAGCGGCCTTGTTCTGTTTATGTAAGCAATACTTCAGCAGAGAAATGACAGCTGAAGTGCAGGTAGAGCTTCTGCTGTGATTTTCTGAAATAATACAACCATATTTCGAGCTGAAGGAGTATAATTGGTGAGCCGGTAGCCGGGATATTTTGACCCTGGCATGAATTATATACGGTGACAGTGTATATACAAAGATTTACACTTCTGGAGACACTTACACAGAAAGTATGCGACACGCCAAGATGGTGACGGTATTTTTTGGATGAAGGGTTTGAGTCTTAAACCAGCAAGGCCGGAGACGTCCTTCCTTGGGGCCATTTTGATGTCACATTTGTAACTCGTTAAATGCTGCGTCATCAAACGATGAGAATATTCCAGAAGATTTTTTTTTTTTTGTACAGTGTTACATAAAACACTGTTTCTCGTTATTATTCAGCTGCTGATGTTGAATAGCTATATCTACATAGCGTACATTCAAAACAAAATTATATTTATGGTTAAATAATATATAATATTTAGCTCAGATAGTTCAGGTTTTGAACCCAAGCTCTCAAGCCAGGGACCTACATTCACCGAAATAACGAGGAAGTCGAGAGGCTCGAGGTTTAACGCGATCCGATTTAAGCTCCAGGCTTTGGCACGCGGGGCCAGTTACTCCTCGGGATAGCCAATTAAAATTCGACAACTCTTTAATCCTAGGAACAGGCCAATCTCTTCCAAGAATGCAGGAACAGGCCTGGCTTTAACTGATCTCATATTTACATCCCCAAACTGCTTTATTGAAAACAGATGAGCAGAGGGTAGTAACAATAGTAATGTGACAGCACTCGGTGATGCAACTCTTCTGTCTTCTTTCAGTTAGATATGATGCTCCTCGGCTTTGGTGCTACTGTTACAGTCCTGCATCCATGCTTTTACTAGCAATGATAGGAGTTGTTCTCAAAATAAGATAAGAATGTGCATCGTGAGCACTGCGATCCAGGACAGTGCGATTAGGAAATGCATAAATGTGTTACATTTAAGCAGAGCTGTATTATAAAGGCATAGCAATTTCATTATTTTGCATCTGGCATGTTTCATCTACATTAGTGTTAAGGCAAAAGAGTACCGTCTTAAGCACGCAAATCCAATTATTTCACTATATTTCTGTTGAAATTTCTGCCAGTGAGTCATCAGCTAAAATGAGATGGTGCTTAGTTTGGAATGTGCAGATCCAAATATTCTACACCTCAATAGTTACCTACGCTACATAATCAGTAAAATAATCAGAGGACTCACCTTTAATTTAGATGATACATGCAAATATAGTGCTTTGCATTCACACATTTTATTTTTATTGCTTTTGTCGTCAAATGCTAATTTGGATACGGTGCCATAGGACACAGTGTCACAGTTACTAATCATTTTAACTAGGTTATCCCTGTGATCACCCTTTTTAACATACTATTATGTAGCCATCTTAGAGTAAATATCCTCTTCTGGGATTTGGCCTTGTCTCTTTGGCCCGGTGTTCCTTTTCCTGGTTAAGGCAAAAATGGCATGTGCCCATTAAAATGGCATGTGTACAGGTTGTGGATCTGAGGTGAAAGGTCACGGGGATGTTGAGAAACACAGATGGGCTGTCAGATGGGTTACATTAAAAAACTGCTTATTCCTACATGAAAATGATCAAACGACACGAGCACGCAGGGAGGAATTCGAGTCTGTAGCGTCTCTGCGTATAAGCATGAGTAATCCTGAGGTATGTCTAATGCAGGAGTGCACAGACATGGGTAATAAGACTCTGAGCATTGCTCAGAATACAGCAATACGCCCGTTCCATTCCCAGCCCTCAAAATGCAAAAATCACCGGCACAATGGCGAAACTCCAGGCATGCGGACAGGCTGCTTAGTGGTCATGGGCAGAATTCTGGCGTCTGCAGGAACCTGTGGGGGCTGGAGACGCCGCTCGGATCGACACAAAACAGACGACGAACACAAACAGAGCCGGAACGGAATGCACTTCCCTTCACTGTGATAAGAGGACTCTGAGCGTCAAATCTGCGCAGAATGAAATGACACTTTAAATGATAAAGAAATGTAGCTCCTAATACGCCATACAAGCCACCCAATCACGATCAGATAGAGCCTGACACATGCTTTTTTTTAAATCACATTGAAAGAAGTCATATAAGTGACATTAAATGTTTTATATTGATTGTATAAATCTTTGGCCAAGGCATAATACAGTGTTTACAGGTTTCATAACTGTATGTTTGCCAAGGCAGAAGGACTTGGGTGGGAAAAGACGTCTCCCTTCCCACAACTGTAGCTGGCGATGGGGAAAATGAGGCTTCAAAACTCACAGTGTGTGGGATTACCATGCCCTGTCAGTCGCTGACTTCTTTAATTCTGTGTGTCATATTCGGGCAGAAACTATTCATCTGTTACGATGTAATGACAATGGGATTACCATGTCCTGTCAATCACCAACTGGTTTGACTCAATGGGAGCAAATAATGTAGCTCATAGGAAGAAGGTTTCCCCAGCTGGTGACTGACAGTGCATATTTAACCGACCTACCATGAATTTTGAACCCAGCTTTCTTCCATCACTCACTATAATGCCCCCCCCACCACCCTACCCTGACCTTTCAATCTCTAGCCTAGTTCTTAAACCAGTAGGTCACCTGCCACCTCAACGATCTGGCCATGCACTGGGAGAGTTTACCGAGGACAAAGTCTGTCAGTTAATGAATCCTTTGATGAAGGTTATTGAGATGACCCCTTACCACCATAAAATATTTATTGAGTCACACTACAGATGACTCAGAAGACGACAGGGAAAGGTCAGCGGGCTCCATATCATTCTGCTATGTGTGTGCCCGGGGATCAGGCGGCGTGCGCTCATGCGTGGCGGGAAGGTCCCGGTCTGCTTCTGGCTCTGGGGCCCCGGCTGGGCCTGTGGACATGGATGAGTTAATAAGGGAGAAGGGTAGCTGAGGGAATGTCGCCGTTGTCCAGAATCTACCTCCATCTGTCCGAAAACACACTCGCATCACTTACCTCTCACACTCACGTCCATCTGCTTCCGGAACGGCTGCAGCACCAAATGTAACGTTCAGGACCGGACGACAGCGCGCCCAATACTTACTGCAATATTTATTATTCGCTAGATGAAAGATTGTGCTACCAGTCTGAAATTTTGCTTCATAGTTTGATGCTTAGTAATAACGCAGAGGTATGATTGCTGGTTCGCGTGCGGGAGACCTGTTTGACTTATCGTCTGGTCGCTATACTGTGAATACTTACCCAGAACTGGAACTGAACACCTAATTCACTAATTATTAGAGCTCAAAAACAATCAACACCAAAATATAAAATCCCTGGCAAGCTTAAAACATTGTGCAGATTTTCTCTTTTTGCTACCGGCATTCTTTCTCTCCTGGGGGACATGCACAACCAGGGCTTTGGTCAGGAGGGGAGAGTCGAAAAAAACAAGGCGTCTGCGTTTTCTTGCTCAGCTGCAGCGGCGTCTGGAAGAGAAACGGTTAAGTTGCCGTGCCAGGGCGCCGTGCATGAAATAGAGCAGCTTCTTGGCATGGCCCCTTCAACCTCAATATCACTTCCAGGGCTGTTTCCACTGTTTACTCTTACCAGTCGCGAGATGGATGTATCACATGCCTCGCACACTTACTCATTTCTCCGTCAGAAAGTATCGATCCTTTTCTTGCAGTCACAGCTATGAATAAATTAGGGGACAGTGACAAACGGACCGCCGCAGCCGCGGACGTGCCGTTGGCAGGGGACGGGAGGGGCCCCCGTCATGACACCAGCACAGCAAACAAGCGACGGGTCAGATTTACTGAAAACAGCCTGGCGGTCGACTGGGTTGGCGGGGGTGCAGAGGTTGCTTCTCTTGTCCGGATGCTGCTTGGGATCCACCTGAGCTTCGAAAGTCTCATTTCTGATTGGCTCAGTGGTGCAAGACCTGGGGGGACTACAGCATCTCATGAAGGGGGATGCCCGAGGAACGTTCTGGAGAGTGACTTGAATCTGGATATACGGGACCTGACATGTCACCAGGCGGAAGGGTAGGTGACACTCCATATTGGGGTCAAGGGAGCACCAACTGGAAGAGAACCTGAAGTTAATCTCATCTTGAGATTCCTAGAAAACCTCCTTCAGAGATTAGATAACAGCGATGTGGTCTGTGTGAGAGGAGTGGTTTGGCTTGGCAATCCTTATATAATCATAGCCAAAATAATGACTGCTGCACTCGAACTGTAAACTGCAAATATAGCTACACCCATATAACATGGCAAAAACTGTAGAAATTTATGGTTGGAAAAATAAGCCTAGAGAGATATAACCTAAATATAAAACCAGTGGGATGAGGCCAATTCAGCATGGAACACATAATGATGCATACAGTCTACTTTAAGCTCAACGGCATCCTTTATTCATTCATCCATCCCATTTACATTCCCCCTTGTCCCGTGCAGGACTGTGGGGGTCCAGAGCCTATCATGGAAACTTTGGGTGCAAAGTAGGGAATCCCCAGGACGGGGCTCCAGCCCCTCACAGGGCAGACACAATGCACAATCTGGCAACTTCAGTTCACATTAACATATTTTTGGAAACTGGAGAACCCAAAGGAAACCCTTTCCCCGTACGTAACCGTTAGGGGGCCAATTCTATCAGGACCTGAAGCTTTTCTTTTATTAGTCGCTTAACTAAATTAAGTTAATTAATTTAAATCTTTGGTGAGTTCTTATTCAGTTATACATACACTTTACTAAACATGTGATTTTAATACACACGTTATCCACTAATAGGATTTTGAGTAGCTGTGTTAATTACTAATTAAGAACAAGAATGCCTTAGTAATCCCTTAAGGTGAACAGATTCACTGAGAAACATGCTAATAATTTGATATTTTTTGGTCCTTCTCCATTTAATAAATTTCTCTTGTTAACTGTTATAAATTAACTAATTATAGGAAATATTATGGCTAGTATAATACAGAAACTAGCTGGGAAAATCATGTTTGTAGCGGTTTTCAAGAGTGATACTGGAGTACAGCATTAAGTTTGCCCTCTTCACTTCGAGCAGAAGCACAGTAGCTCCATCTGCTAGACCATATTCTGTCCATGTTAAGTACCCATGCTGCGTCCCAGGTGTGAACTAACCGGCTGTTCCCATGGATGGCGGCGATCATTATTCTGTGTCCTTCCTTTGTTGGGCTCGTGAGTGCCGCAGCTCGAAGAGGCACTTACAGTGCTCACGGGGACTGCTACAGCTAACAGTCCTGCCCGTGCCATCTGTCCCGCCATTTCCCTGCAATGACACCGCCCATGCAACCCTCCACTGCTCACGTCAGGACCGTACTACTAGCAGGTTTGCACGGGCAAACAAAATCCAGCTCTTTCAGTCTCTGTTACTGCTTTAGGAGAACGAGATTGACATGGAAACAACTCAATAAGCAAATGGGGTATGATTAGGTGGAGGACGAGATGGTGTTTAGACCTGACTGTTGGAATGCTTTGTTTCACACCTACAGTGTCACAAATACAACATGTATCAAAGAGTTAATGGCCATAGGTCTACAATGTCTGTAGGATCTCCTATCTACACTACCAGCACCACCTGAAGATTCCTCCAATATGTGGTTCGTTCATGAATGAACTGTACATCCTCATCCAGCTACAAGGATTTCAACCTTCAAGAAATCTCTCAAGATTAGTTGCAAGAACAACCAATCAAGCAGCCTTCCAGCTACTGAACAGCTCCGTTTTAACCCGGGACACCTGACCTGATCTCTGGTGCAAGTTGAGCCTAGCTGCCCCCGTGACAGCTGTCTGCCCGTAACGTACCATCGGCCTTTGGATAAAAGTGCCTGCAATAAACGTAACGTAAAGGTATATCCTGCAGGAATTTTGGAGGGATCTCTCACGGGAGAAGCTAAAGGTTTTGCAAAGAAAGATCATCGTATCCTATTATTATGTTCTATTTTAACAGACAGAATAGAGGTTAAGGCCACCGGTGATTAAAGTAACCAAAGGGATTAAGATTAAACAGGGTGAATACCCCCTGGGAAAAGACCTTTAGTAAAATATCCAACAGATTGGAAGAAAAAACGCAATTTACTTTGGCTCAAACCTTCTTCTCTGAAACTATAATAAAAGTCTAGGCTCATGTTTGAGGAGGTTATTAAAAGGGAACTTGGTCGGAGAACATTTATTTATTTTCAAGTTTCCCTGCTCTAAGTTAGAGGCGAGATTTGCTAACCTTAGGAGTATTCAGCGGCCCTCCTTCTGTCAGTGAAGATTAAGTGTCCCTCCTCCCCGAGGTATATTTACATTTAATGTGAGTCAGCGCTTTCCTGATGCACTGTTGCCCCGAAAGGAGGAAATCAAATGCCATGCATCTCCGAAGAGCGATATTAATCACTCTGTCTAATTTGCCAGCCACCCCCCCCCCCCCCAATGGGACTATGTAGCTACAGGCTCAGCGGCACTTAACTCCATGGAAGGTGTGAAAATGTAAACAACACCAGTCTGGTGTTGCTTCTTTTAGTGCTTGGGGTGGGGTGGGGGGGGGGGCTATATTTTGAATCCTTTGCATTCCTAAGTTCCTCTCCCACACACTGTCAGAAAAAAAGTACCCATTTGTACCTTTGAAGGCACCATTACTTGTCACTGGGGCTGTACCCTCTCTGAGGAACATTTTTGTGCCTCTGGGTAAGGTTGGTTGTACCTTGGGGCACAAAACTTTTCTAGGGCTGTACCCTTTCTTCTGACTGCGTGTTTGTAGCAATCCTCTTTTACCTGAAATAGAGCAAGTCAAAAGCGATTGAAGGGACCCAATCAGTTTCCAACTCATTGTGCAAAACATTTCATTTATTGGAACACATAAAAATTCATATCGGTTAGCTTTACTGATTATCTTGCTAGTAATGAAACACAAAGTAATATATCGTTATAAATATACAAACAGTTCTTGTAAATTCAAGTAATATGACCAAGGTCTTAAAGCAGGGGTGGACAATCTTACCCGCAAAGGGCCAGTGTGTATGCAGGTTTTTGCGCTAACCCTAAGGTCAGCTGTTCAAACCCAGGTGTGAGAATTCTTCAGCCAATCAGTCTCCTAATTAGTGATCCAATTAGGGAGTTGCAGCAAAAACCCCCACACACAACAGCCCTTTCTGGATAAGATTTCCCACCCCTGTCTTAAGGTCAATGGCTTACAACAGATGTTAAAATGCATCTTTCGTTAACAGTTCATTCTGGTGAGGATCACAGCAAGGCCTGGAACCCAGGGTTCAAACTGAGGGTGATCTGGGGTTCAGGGAACAGCCCAACCACCCCCCCAAGAAAGAAAAATGCGCCTTGGGAGGGTCCCCCCCCCCCCAAGACTGACAAAAAAAAAACTACCCTTGTCGCCCCCTAGAGAGACAACTTTCATAATATTTTGCTCCCTCCCAGCTCACTAGAACCAAACAATCAAGGACACTGAATGTATAGGGAGGTGGGAGGGAGCAAAACTGAATGGCCTGGAGGTCCCTGAGAGCTGGGCTGAGAATCACTGGCCTAACTGCATGTCTCTGGACGGTACGAGAAAACTGGAGTAACTGGAAACTCATGCGATACAGGGAGAACATGCAAAGGCACTCGCCAGAGAGGAGCCTCGATTCAAACCTCCGAACCTGGAGATGAGGCAACAGTGCGACCCACCGAGCCTGCAGCGCAAAAATGCATCACCGAGATTTACGGAATTTAACCCCTGAATATTTATGGATTCGTCACAAAATAGTTAGCATTAATCCTAACCCACCTAAAAAATACAAAACATTTGCATAATAAAAAAAAATAAATACGTTAATGGGAGTCACGTTCAGCGAGAAGCGAACAATGTCAGTACAATTCCACAATTCTCCCAATCGGGCGTCGTTCTGGATGTCCGCAGCCCCCCGAAGTGAAGTGTATTTTCTGTCCGTTGACAAGAAGGGACACTTGTGCACATTTCCGACAGTCCCGTGTCACAGGGGGAAAAATTCTAGGGGAAAAAAAAAAGAGCACAGACAATGCAATCCGAGAAAGCTCAACCAAAACCGACCGCTCTGAAGCTATTCGTCTGAGTTTACACGCATATTAGTGCTTAAATCCATCACCCCCCTCAGCCAATATCACTGACTCACTTATGTAAAACTAAGTTCAAAAAACGCCCCCAACTTTTGTGGACGTCTCACAAATATTTTCTGGAATTCACGTAAAATTTCCTTTAGTCAATGTTCAAGAATGCCTCGTTACCTAGTCCAGGTCCTCCACAGGAAGATAGAAGACTGGCCCGGTATTTATACACACTATTTTGTTACATGACACTGGTCAACAAAGATCTTGTCATAGAACAACTAAGGGCTGTCTTATGTACTTTTTAGATCCTGATTTCAGAATTGCACTCAGAATTTTGCCATCACCCAAATTTTTTGAAGGATGTCACTTTAAGGCTGTATTGATGCTATGTAACACCTTTTAAAAGAATGTATATTTAGGAAAATATTTCTATTGTGAATAACTTTAAGAATTTTTATTTTTTTAAGAGTACTACAAGTTTGTTCTGCCAGAGTTTGCAGGCTGTAACACGTTTGGACATGCTGAGACAGGATCCTGCTCTCTCCCTCTGAAGCCCTGCTCCCTGCCATGAAGATCAATATCAAGATGTAATTATTTTGAATCATGTGACCAAAAAAGGTAAAAAGTGTTGACCCGTGTTATTAAAGGATGTGAGAGAAGCATGACTTGGAATTTTTTCTCTTTATACCAAAGATGCTTGCAGTTGTATTTCAGGTCACACACCTCACACAACAACAGAGCCCTACTGGGATTTACACCTTCAGCATACAGGAAATGTAGCCGGTCCTTCAATCATCCTGGCCCATGCCCTCCCCAGGAAGAGCTCTCAAAGAGCACAGCATTCTAGAAAGGGTGCATTCGTCACCTGAGCAGAAATCATTGAGGTTTTCCACCTCATCTTGCACCTTCAAAACCAAGACATGCTGCAAGATCTCCTGCTGCTGCATGGGCTGGATCCCCATCCTCTGTAGCTGGGCCTCACTCAGCCTCAGCAGGGCTCGGCCTGCGCAGGAACATTAATCAGTCCGATCAAATACATGAACGATTATGTGGGGTAACAAACCTGCAAATACACCAGCCAACCAGGAGCCTAATTAGCTTAATGCATAATGAAAGAATGTGCTGAACTAATCTATGAAAGTATGCTGTCAACTATTATGCAACGTAAGGCAAAAGTTAAATGAATGGATGTGGGCAGCATGGTAACTCAGTGGGAATGCAGTGCCCTCGTACATCCAGGGCTGGGAGTTTAAGTCCCATGTCTTCTGCGTGTGTGGAGTTTGCATGTTCTCCTTGTGGTCTGCTAGTTTCCACTCCTACTCTAAAGACATGCTGTTAAGCTAACTGGTGTCTCTAAATTGGCCATACTGGATGACTACGTGCTGGTGAATATGCTCTGCGATGTACTGGCATCCAGCAAAGCTGCCTTGTGGCCCACACTGCTTGGGATTGTCTCCAAGGCCCACTGAGACTCTACTCAGCAAGTATAAAATGGGGTGAAGATTAATGGACAGAAAAAAAGTCTTATATCCAGAAATCCACAATTAGTGTGAAATTTTTACTCTGCATTTCCAGCCACCAAATCAAACTTGTGCCCAATAAGTAGTATAAATACCATAATCATAAATCAACTGCTCACAATGGCATATAAATGGCACAGAAAATGCCACCGGGTTAGGGTCTAATGAAGTCCGTGTCTCTGAGGAGCGACTAACAGAACGGAGAAAAGGCATTTGCGGGACGTAATCAGAAAGGGCACGGTAAATGAGGGCCGAGTCGGTTTGGCGATGGCCGTATTCCTAAGGAAATAAGCCCTTTACCAGCTCTAAAAGCTGCTCAAAAAATATAATGACGGGCAGTAACAGAACAGGTGGGAAGGGGCAGTTAAGCACAGAGCACTGGGGGGAACGCACCTGAAATCGAGTGAGTTCTGATGGCCGCCACAAACGCAGCCTGTCCAGGGGAGGGATGCCCCTCGACCCATCTGCACACCTCCTCCACCGTCCAACGGGACACCCTCCTGCCACAGTCCGTCATGGAGGACAGCCTGTATAAATCGAGGAAGCCATGGAGACGTTACCTGCTGCGTCTTACATACGGAGGTTGGAGTCATAATCAATGGGTTCTACAAAGGTTGTTTCCAAGTCATGGGTTTAATCCAAAAGAAATTTAACGTAGCTGTGCTCCCATCTTGGGACACTGACTAAAACAGGCAGATGATCCAGGAGAACATCAAATCTATGGTTCTACCTTATAAACGCTGGGGCTCAAATTACTACTCATGGTACAAAGGTTTCTACTAAAATGTAAATGTTCAACCAGCATATGCTTTGTGATTAGCCATTTGCTAATGATTAGCTATTCGCTATTTGTGACAGCTTTATGCATTAAACAAAGCCCAAATTTAAAAAAAACATCACCCCTGATGGATTCAAAAGAGGAAAATTACTTTGTCTATGGTACATTGTCTAAGCGATTATGACTTTACCCGCTGGCATTAGGGGACGTTAATCTTCACTTCCCTTATCGGTTCTGGCAGAAATGCCCCAAATGTAATATTTACCAGCAAATCTTATACCACTATGTCATTATAAGCTGAAATCAGAGAAAGAAGCTCTACAGCACACTTCACTTCACAGGAGAACTTTCTATACAGCAGAATGCGCAAGTCTACCAAGGAAAAGTACTTTGCAATGTGCAAATAAAGAAATGCAAAATTGTCACCTTAAAAAATTAGAAAATGTAACCATGATTGGGGTGGGCATAGTTGGAATCACGTGGCTGCAACAAGTGAATAAACAAATGATCCATAAAGGGTCAGGAGGACCACTTGATGTATGGGCAAGCATGAGATCTGAGCAATTTTAGCGTGACTGTTGGTGCCAGATGTGGAGATGGGCCACCCTCCCAGGCATCTCAGATACCATGCAATCTAGAGTTTACTGAGAAGAATGTGATATGCAAAGAACAGAGCAGCAGCTCTGCTCCCAAAAAAGCCTTGTTAATGAGGAAGGTTCAAGGAAAATGGTCAGACTCGTTAACGCTAACAGGAAGGTCACAAGTTCAGAAATAACACTGGTATGCAGAAAGGCATCTCTGAAGGCACATCACGTCTACCCTTGAAGTGGTTCTGGAAACAAAAAGGGGTCCTAGTTGGCATCATAGAGGAATTCCTAATAAAATATAAATGACATTTGCCCCGGTGGCTGGACCGGGGAATTACAGAGGTGGGGGGCAGGGTGTCAGAGGACCAACTCCTTTTGTTAAGAATGGTTGAAACTGAGTCCCTCCCGATTCCCCAGGGTCCCTTTTTAAATGTTATCAAGAGAAGCCCCCCCCCATATCAGAGACTGTTTCTGATTCTGACTCCCTACCTCATAATACCACACTGATCTGTTGGCCAGCCTAACATAAGCATTATTCTGACAAAGCCATTTCCCCCTAAAAACCACTATGTAACAATTCCTAAAGAAGCAAAGCGAACAAGGCAGACGTCACTTAAACCTTTATATGAAATAACGTCCTTTAAGTCTGTCTGGCTTCCCCATTCAATAAAGTCAGAATGTTGTACAAACAAACAAATTATTCTTACAAGCAGTAATCCTCTCAGGGAAATTCTTTTCCAAAAACGTGTGACAGATGGAGATTGTTCTCCTTACAGGTTACGGCCAGGCAGATTAATTATATTTGAAAACACTCAGTCCGGCAATGGAGATTGGACATTACATGGGAAGATATGAAATTATTGTCACAAGGATGATGTAAGCCTAATGGTTAAATTATACTTAACATATTATCCAAATACTTAAATTATACTTGTTTTGTTTCCATGTGGCAGTTTAACACTGCAAATATTTTTATGTAATTACATAAATTTGAGGGGAAAAACTAATTTAACTGACTTACAAAATTCTTAAGGCAGCATGACAGTCTAACTTCCTGAGTGGTGAAAACTGAAGCATGAATGACACGTTCTGAACCAGATATTTTTCATAAGAGATTCCAAACGATATTTTCAGCACAAAGGCACCATTAACACACCAGTGCAGGAATCAGTCAACTCTTTCTGCAATAGTGTTGCAGTCATTGACTTCTGGATTGGACTCAAGCTATTTTTTCCATACGCCAACTGCATGAATTGTGACTTGGACGTGTGAGGCCTAACTTAGCCTGTTTTTGTTATTCACCAAGAATAGCTCTACTACTACTGCTACGAGAGATTCTTTAGTGATAGATGTGTTATAGCTTTGCCCTCATATCTTTCTGGCTTCTGACAACCATCTAAGTACATTCAGAGTAGTGTTAAATGTTCACGAGAATTCAGTCAACGGTTTTTTATGGAGAATTTCGGCATTCCAGCCCTACACCTTACACCTACTTTTCAGTATTACAGCGTAGCAGAGAATTTAGCAGAACCAAAGTTACATAACTTGTTTAATATCTTTTCCTATTATCCTAACTTCCATAATGAATTTAAAATGACTTTATTTAAATAGTATACTTTGCCAGGAATGATGCCTTCTAAATGAGTATGGTTAACTAGCAAACATTCGTAGTTATTCCATTATTCGTCTGGTTCTGTTAGAAAAATCTGGTTCAACATCCTTAGAATAAGCCCTACTGCAGGTATTAAAATAGTAGAAGTCGGCATGACGTAATCCGAATTTACGCGTTTAAACACGATTAAGATGCTGTGGGCTAATTGACAAACACGCTGACCAATCAGATCCCGATTTAATTGGAAGGAAAAAAGACTAACAAATCACGTCTCAGTAAATTTCGCTCTAACAGGTACTTAGTTTCCTAGCGGGGCTAACAATTACTGTTATAGATGGAAAAGGTAGCTGTCAGTCATGTTCTTTTCGGGAGACTCCACACCTGCATGTTGCCTTTCTGGATTTACTGACCTTTTGCAATTTGAAATAAAAACAACGCAACCACCGTGACACTCCCCTTTACTTTCATTTTCGAGTGATATATTAAAACGCCTCACCGTCTCAGTTCTCATGATGCATTTGATTCCCTTAGTTACTACCGTTACAGAGGTAATAAAAATTAACTTAGGGGGATTTATTCAGCGAAAGCGCGAGTAAAAAATGTTGCCGAAACATGGTAACTGTAACAATTAGGGAAGACAAATTTCTCACAGTATGAGTCACGCATGAGCACAGCCCTGGTGCCAGTGCGCCCCCGCATGGCGAGTCGCATTACTGCACTCTGCTCGGCCTCTCAGCGTGACGCGCTTTAGCATTTCTCCATTAAAGGCTTCGGTAGCGAACATTCGGCCCCCAGCTGCCTTTTCCTAACAGCACTCTCCTGGAAGAGGGGCTACAGCTGTAAAACTACCCGCGGATGGATGGACGAGGAGAAAGGAGACGCTTTCGCGAGCGATCCGGAGCGGGTCAAAGCAGGAAAATCCGCGTACATGCCGAAAGAATGGCCGCAGACGTCGGGGGCTTTGCCGATCGAGCTCATCTAATGCCGCGTTAGGCTCTCTGACTTGATCCCAAACTGATGTCACGGTCCCGGATACGGCCAGCAGGCATCGAGCAGGAGCCCGGAGCGTGTTGTTCTCCGCAATCCGGCCTGTTCCTTACCTGTGTGTGTGTTCTCCTATACTTCCCTGTGCACACCTGGATTAGGAGGAGCGACGCTCCTCCTGGGGAATGCGCCTCCTCTTATTCTCAGGAAATTATAAGGGAGCAACAAAATGGCAGCGCGGTTATTTAGAAGAGGGCAAATAAATACAAATATGAAACTGACCCCGGCATATAGCTTCAAAATAATGATAAAAAGTATAATATTAAGAAGTTTTCATTTAATTGCCCCAGCGGCTATATTTACGCGAAGGTGCCCAAACAGGAGTTATAGTTAAATCATTAATTGTACTGAATTTCTCGATCTGATAAGTCCCTAAGATGATGCTTTCAAAGAAAAAAAAATATGATTTTACCTATTTAGACAAGTTGAGGTTCAAAGCAGCAGTCCTGTAAATAACTTTTCAAAAATGGTTATTTCTTCACTTGAGATTAATCTATTGAACGCAATGCACGGTCACGGTAGCGTTTATTTCACCGTTTATAATTGCCCCGGTTTCTCAAAACTTGAAAATGCCATTTGTGGGTACTGCAAGTGCCAAGAACGTGACTGCGCATGCTCAGTTTTCAGCTCTATCCTATCCTTATAATGTTTTTTATCACAAATTCTTGTACCACATTCTCAAATTGTAGACGTACTAGCTGCTTAAATTGAATGTCGATGAGTAGCACTAAACACGTTATTGTACAACTATTAAAGTTTTAGGCCTATATAGACCTACTGATATTAAACGTAATGAAAATATATGAAAAAAGCATTAAAATTACGCCTAACGGGGAATTGAGCGTTGAGTAAGTTCTTAACCGCAATGCTGTGACTGGCTTCAGGATGGGGCCGAAGACAAACGCCATATATATGAGTGATTAAATGCATACTTGAGCTCTCAATATACTTTGCAAAAAGAACAAAGATCGCATCTGGCTTTTTGCTCATTTACCGAGTCGATAGAGGCTACATAAGCTACCCAACTACACGAAACACACGGACTTTGTAATTCGAAAATTGTAATGATAATCAACTAAGAACTATAAGAATTGACGTTATTTATATCCCTTTAAGTAAAAATATGGTTATTCGCTTGCAAATGAAAATGGACCACTGGAAAGTGCTAGCTTCTATTGCCTGATATAGCAAAAGTTTAAACAGTATTATATTTAAACATGCAACATATTTCTTACAATTTTTAGATTAGTGTATATTTGCTCATGTAGACAAAGACAGACAACTGTAGCTATTTAATTACTAAAGCAGCCTAGTTGTCATTCATGGATTGAAATTAAAAGTTTCTTGTCCACGAGAGGGCGCTTTTGGCATAAAAACTCCCTTTAAGTTGTTAAAACAGTTTTACTGGACATTGCCTCTGGTGCATAAACAGAGAAACCAGATCCCATACAATGAGATGCATATTTACCTAATGAGAATATTCCTCGAAAGCGCAGGAGCCGCTAGATACTGGACGCCCCATACATTAGGTAAAGTCTGGATGAGCATTTATAACAGCGCCGTCTGACTTTTGGACAGTTGGACATCTAGTGTTAGTTGCCAGATTATTGTATTTTTTTTTCCTACGGAGGTTTGCCGATGAGATGAAATTCTACAAAGTTTCGCACTGAGGGGGACGCGTATTGTTTAAATGGTCTGAAAGGCATGCATCATAATCCAGTGATCGCATTGTCGCAGGGCAAGACCAAAGCAGCAGGAAGTGCTAATTAATATCCGAAAGTGCTACTCCTTGATTGCGTTCATTTTTTTAATTGGCAAGGTAAGTGAGAGGCTGTTTTGAAAGTTTGTTAATCTTATAATTTCAAGTAATGGGGAGGTGTGTTGTCCGTTGAATTGTACTTGGCTGGTCATTGATATTCACCTCACTAAGGCTATTGGTTTGTACAAATTGGTAAAATAGGCAGGTGGAAATGTGATTTTCTCATTCAGCGCCTTTCCTTCCTCATAATATACGTTTGATGATGTATAAATTGTTACACGTTTATTTATTGGCATTGTAGCTAATGTTTCACGTGAATTTTTATTCCCCAGAACTACCACAAGAAAACGGTACTTTAGATCGTATAGTAAACGGAAAACTTTTAATAGTTTGACTTTCTTAAAGCTGTGCACTATAAAAAAAAAACGAGTTGCATGTCCACATCATTGTGAATTTTGTAGCCTATTTGTACCAAATGACAAGTGTGAATACGCATGCACGGGGTTAGGTTACCCTGAAAATGACTGAGTAAAGTTAATTGCTCTGTTACAGTTTTACGCCTATATCCCTTTATCCCTCCCAATATACGGACCTACAGAACGAAGTAGTTAGCATTTATTTCGGCTTTTTGAAAACTGGGCTTCCCCGGGGAGCAATCTGACAGCTGGCTACTCCGAATAACACTGTAAACACGGGCTATAGTAAGAGAATGATGGTCCCAGCTGTGGGCGCGCTTGCTAATGATAGGAGCATCAGCGCCGATCTTCCCTAGAAGCGAATCTCATAAGATCAGTAATCCGGGGAAAGGGGGCTATCAAAATCTGCGACCGTGTGTTTGTTTGGGGGAGTCAGCTCGCCCCCAGCTGTCCCCAAGCGGAGAGCTTGCCTTCAATTTAAAAAGCAATTTGCCGGGAAGCTGATGGAGCCCCTTCCCAATAAGGGCGAGCATGTGAATGGGGGCGGAAGGCCCTTCTTGTGCTGCGGTCTTTCTCCGCGCCCTGTGCGGGGTGCCGACGCTGTGTGGTAATCCCAGGTCTCCTAGCAGCCTGGTGCCTTAATGGCCGTGGCTGCTGGACCAGAAAAAGCCAACCCACAGAGTAATGAAAAGACCAGATTGAGTGCTTTTTAATGACTTTGCCCAACCGTCCCCTTGTGAAGTTCTGGGTTATTGTTGAACGATCCCACCGGGGGCTGAACGCCACGTTATCTCCCCTCCACCGTACAATGAGATTCTTACTTCTCAAGGAAATTGTAAAAAAAACAAAACAGTTACACCTGCATCTTTTGTTGCTGATTTACTGTGTGCATCCTGTTCGTAGGATAATCAGTTTGGGTAAAATAACACCTGTTCGGTAACCCATTATAGCAATTAGAGGGAACGTTACGTGGCAATATGGTGAGAGGTTTTTGCAAAAATAGAAGTGTTTTCCAGGTCTGCGTTCTCCTGTTCTCCTGTTATGATCGCGTATTAATGTCCTTAACATCTGGAAGTTAGGGCACCTTCTGCCCTGTGCCCATGTTTGCTGTTATATACTGACTGATTGTGCGATAGAAGTACTTAACATTAGTCCATAGCCCTGTGTGGCGAACTGCATCCTAGGGGGGCAGTTTACAATGACTGTCTGCACGATAAGGGACCGGGTCCCTGGCCGCAGACTCGATCCCACTAGATTCTCGGTTGATCTATGGCACTAGCTGGCAGCACGGCGGAACCGGCGACCCAAACCTCATTGCCATCACTCAGCATCAAAAGCAGCCCAAGGTTTTACTGCTGGTGTAATTCCTTATAATAAACAACAGGACCCCTCTTTTTAAATAGATAATAGAGGGGTACAAATAACACCTATGGTTAATTCACGCCGTTTTATCTGATCCATAGTCTTCATTCTCCTGATCAGTGGGAAGGACTGTCTGGGAGCTTCTCGCAGTTTGTAGACTCGATTCAGGAAAAGCGTCCTCTTAAACACGGAGTTCTGCGGATTTCTGCATTGTATTTCCTCGCTCAGTGATTTTATAGCGACTTACAGTGATTCCTGTGTTTCGCATCAGTCTCTCAGTCTGATTTTTTAAGTTGTTTTGTTTTTATAATACTTTATATTATTTATATTTATATTAACATTATTATATTACTTTTTTTTTTTTTTTTAGATTTATAGAGTTATAAGTGTGGAAATGAATTTCCTTGTGTGCCAAAATGTGACAAAAGTCAAGGAAATGTTGAAAGCTATTTAACCGGGGAGTAAGATTATATTTGCTCACCACACAATTTAACATATACAAATTAACAGTAATACAATAAAAAAGTAAATGGAATGTATTCTATCCTGATCTTACTGACATATAATTGGATGGCTAGATGAACACCTGGATGAACCCCACTTCAGCTCCCCATCCCCTCATCCTCTCCTCAGGGGCACCTCTGGCCTCCCATGTATTTGTTCACCACCACCTCCGTTGGCAGATTACCTTAATTAGTTAAATAACTCTGTGAGGCACCGATTAGCCTATTAGATTGGATGGATTCTGTAGATGCTGGAGTGTTGACATTGCTATTGGAGGATTATGCGTAAAGCTGTGAGATACGTTGCTTTGAATCTTTGAATCTTGCCATACTTTTGACATAGTATCGTGTGATGCAGGACATAGCGGATAACAATGGACAACAAGGCCATGTACCTCAGCTCGTACGAGGAGCGGGAGAACGGGTCCTTCTACGAAGAGGGATATGACGGCATGGGCAGCCGGAACCTCTCCAAGCTGAACCTGTGCGAAGAAAGTAAGGGCATCCATCCATCCATCCGTCCATCTATCCATTCCATCCATCCATCCATCCATCAATCCATCATCCATCCGTCCATTCATCCATCACATGTGACCTGCATACCTGACCTGACTGACTGACTGGCATCCATCGCATGTGACCTGCATATCTAACCTGACCGACTGGCATCCATCGCATGTGACCTGCATATCTGACCTGACTGACTGGCATCCGTCGCATGTGACCTGCATGCCTGACCTGGCTGACTGACTGGAATCCGTCGCATGTGACCTGCATATCTGACCTGACTGACTGGCATCCTTCGCATGTGACCTGCATATCTGACCTGACTGAGTGGCATCCATTGCATGTGACCTGCATATCTGACCTGACTGAGTGGCATCCATCGCATGTGACCTGCATATCTGACCTGACTGACTGGCATCCGTCGCATGTGACCTGCATATCTGACCTGACTGACTGGCATCCATCACATGTGACCTGCATGCCTGACCTGGCTGACTGACTGGCATCCGTCGCATGTGACCTGCATAACTGACCTGACTGATTGACTGGCATCCATCACATGTGACCTGCATATTTGACCTGACTGACTGGTATCCTTCGCATGTGACCTGCATATTTGACCTGACTGACTGGTATCCTTCGCATGTGACCTGCATATCTGACCTGACTGACTGGCATCGATCGCATGTGACCTGCAAATCTGACCTGACTGACTGGCATCCGTTGCATGTGACCTGCATACCTGACCTGACTGACTGACTGGCATCCGTTGCATGTGACCTGCATACCTGACCTGACTGACTGACTGGCATCCATCGCATGTGATCTGCATATCTGACTTGACTGACTGGCCTCCTTCGCATGTGATCTGCATATCTGACCTGACTGACTGGCATTCGTCGCATGTGACCTGCATACCTGACCTGACTGACTGGCATCCATCGCATGTGACCTGCATGCCTGACCTGACTGACTGACTGGCATCCATCGCATGTGACCTGCATGCCTGACCTGACTGACTGACTGGCATCTGTCGCATGTGACCTGCATACCTGACCTGACTGACTGACTGGCATCCGTTGCATGTGACCTGCATATCTGACCTGACTGTCTCTCAGTGTGCTATGTTGTAAAAACGTCCAGCAGTACATACTGATGTAGTGTTTAGGGGAGGGAAGTCAAGCAGCTTGAAATGGAATGTCTGAAGGCCAACAGCTTACCAGTACTTACTCAGGGTCCCAGCTCCTTAATGCCACTAACACAAATGTAACTAATGATTACAGCAAGCACCCATAGAAACTAGTCCTTGATGGATTTTTGGTAACAATTTACTTAAAGAAGTCATTATACTGCATTACGCATACCTTCATCATAATGCATTCATAAAGTTTTATAAACCCTGCTAATGCTATTTAGAAAAAGGTGTAACACATTACAGTCCTGTGTATTATGCATTATGGATGCTCTGTGAAGCTCTCATCTATAATGCACTGTATGGACCTACTTAATGCAGCACAAAGAATCCTTAATTCTGATCATTATAATGCATTATGAATGTGTTATAGATGAGACCTTCACAGAGCATCCATAATGCATGAGAAACATAGTTATTATGTGTTATGCCTTTTTATAGATATTTACAGCCGTGTTTATAATACTTTATGAATGTGTTACAAAGAATTATAGCAAAAGATGGGCTTCATAAAATGTTACCAATTTTTTTTGCATACTTGTATGCTTCAAAATGGTAAAAAAACAACCATAGCAGAGCATCACATGAAGCTGTGGAGTTTCTGCTTATATAACTATTTACTGCATGCTATGATTCGGTACTATCATATTCATTACTGCAATTCTATGTCCTGTTTACATCTGAATGTTGTTTGTTTTTTTGACAGAGTTGCATGTCTTATTTTATTATATTATTTTTTTGTCTGAGAATCTGTCAGCAGTGTATTCTAAAACATCTGTCTGAGGACGATGTTATCATGAGGTCTGATCTGAGTCACTGCCGTCCCCTTCAGGGATTCATTAGTGCATCTTCCGGCCAGTTGCTCTCTTCTGATTTGGCAGCCCCTGTTGTGTAAGACGGATGCCGCAGCCAGGCCTAATGTTTTCACCAGAACTGTTAAGAGTTTGGTAAAAGTGAGCAATCAATCTGAAATCAGGCACAGCCCATGTCTTCTTCGTGAAACTCTGCAATTTGTATCTCTGCATTCGGGAGATTTGGGAGGCATTCTTTAGCACACATTTTTGCCCAGAGCTATTTACGTCAGCTTTTTTTTTTTGCTTTTAAAATTTGCCCATTTTCTATAATGTGATTTATTTGTCTAAAGTTACAGATTATAAAGGTCCAGCATCAGAGACCCAGCAATAGCGAGGTGACAGGCCTGGTGCCCTAACTGCCAGTGTATGAGCATGATACTTTGCTCATACACTGCTAAGCTGCATGAAATGCAGATGGCACTGGATTTCCATGGGATTTCCGTATGGTAGAGTCGTAAAGTTTAATGTTCTGCTTGTCGAATGGGAGATGGGTCAACAGCCAAGAGGCCTATTATAGCCAAGAGGCCTATTACCACAGTATGTCTCATCTGGCTTTCCCTCCATGGGTCTTGGAGTCTTTCTGTGGAGGAACATTTAAGGCGACATTCGCCTCCAAGAACCTTTAGAGGTTTTGATTACCAAAGAATGCAAACTTTTTAAAGTATCTTTTGTGCCAACGAGTGCAGCGAGTGTTGTAATCAGGGTAATAATGAAATGATTAGATACTTTGTGGTTTGGGCATTCGAGGAACCCCAGCGAGTTGCTCTACGGCAAGCTGCTCGAGCCATTCCTCTCCCAGCACGCAGCAGAGCGCTGCAGGAAATATGCAGGGGCATGCACTGCAGCTGCGTGTGCAGGGGGGGTCGTGCTGTATTGTGCTTTTTCCGTGTCGCATGTGCTGAAGGAGATGCGTGGTTCTGACGGGCAGCCTCGCAGCGAGAGGTCGCCTGAGTTCCCAGGCGTGACCGGTATGCGCTGAGCAGAAAACCAGGCTCGGACAGGTGCGTCTCACACATGTGCACCATGCAGCACGGCCCTGCCTAATAATCTCGCCCCAGCACACCTCCTGCTTTCAAAAGTCCAAATAAACATGGACACCAGATATGCGGCCTCACCAGCTGGAATTCCGTGAAATCTTTTCCCCCGAGGAACCTCAGGCCCGCCTAACAAAAGCAACAACTCTGTAATATTGACGAGCCCTCTGTGTCTGGTATTAGCAACTCAGTCTATGTTTAGCCGGATACACGCCCAAATTTCCCACACGGCCCTGTATTCATTACTGGTGGTTATGGCTTGTTCATCCCTGCTCTTGCTATTTGTGCTTTAATGTTGGAGGAATTCAGCACCGTCTGAGTCGTTCTGCGCCATTTCCTGCGTAAATGATGTCATGTGCTGCTCACGTTAGCCTGTGTGCCTGAGGTGTGTAAATATCAGGGTGATTATCTGATATTCTGAAGCACCGGGCTGATTTTACAGCAAGCAAAGTACAAGCCCACGCACTGATTACTCTGGCATGATGTAAGACTCAGGTGCTGTATATGTGAAATCTGATCTAAATTACCAAGCAATTTTACATTTTACGATATATATTCTACAGGATTCTTGCCCATTCTGGACCTACAATGGTCGCAGGACGTAAAAATACTGCAAATTTCATCACTTTATTAATTTGTTGACAAAATATATATCACATTAGAATCAGTTTTAAGTAAATCATTCATTTCAAGTAACAATAAATTGAAACCCAAATTATAGTTCAAAAAGAGCTGTTCTGAATTAAAAAGTTCATTGACAAGCAGTTTTTTAATTAGTAACATAAAACACTTAGCACTGCTCTGGACCCCCTGCGAACCTGAATAGGACAAGCAGCTTCAGAAATTGGATGGATGGGTGGACGGACCACACATTTGCATTTAGTATCCCTTCGGGAGCCAATGACTGCAACTGCAATTAATAGCTAAATGGCAAGAACAGAACTGAATGAGTCAGTCAAAAAATTATGACACTTAATAAAAAGGAAATGTCTGTGTGGATGACATGTGTGTGTATGTCAAACATAGCTTGTCAATGGACGTTTGTCATGAAGGCAATAAATCTGCAATATTTCTACTGAATCAAGCAAGTGTCCCGGGATGTTCTGTGGACACTGAATTGCTTATGCGGCTATTTCATTTTGCTCGTGAGATTTCGCGTGCAGGGAGGAACAGTTCAGAGGCTTGTTCAGTGGCAGCAGAGCCTCACCCAGGAGTTTGCGTGTGCGTCGCTCTGTCAGAGCAGGTCTCCTCCGGGTATTCTGTCCTGCGGTCCAAAAACACGCAGTTAGGCAGCCTGGCTTTTCTATGTCGGCCTTAGTGGGAGACTGTAGGTGTGTCTGCCTGGCCGGGTCGTGTTGCCCAGGCCTTCCTGGACTGGACCCGAAAGCTGTGTTTAAAATGAACAGATGGATTAGAACATAGATGTAGCCTCATAGGCACCAGACAGGGCAGAATGTTTAGGACCTTGATGGTACTTAACAAGAACAGATGGGTTTAGAACATAGATGTAGCCTCATAGGCACCAGACAGGGCAGAATGTTTAGGACCTTGATGGTACTTAACAAGAACAG
>JAODKM010000038.1:5680970-5694200 GCA_026780845.1 Petrocephalus sullivani
ATGGATTAGAACATAGACATAGCCTCATAGGCACCAAACAGAGCAGAATGTTTAGGACCTTGCTCATTTCAGGCCAGACGGAAAGCAGCGAGCCCCATGTAGGGAGAGCCATAACAAGGCAGCGTAATCCATCACTGAAGATGGCTCTTCTGGAGCTGGTTAGTGTGCAGCGTCCTTGAAATTATTTAAACGCTTCCAGGGCATCCCATTTTGTTTCATTACTTTTAGCCATGTAAAAAATTGCATATAAAATGTTATATATTCTTATATATGCCTACGACCCTGACCAGTAGTTGTAAGTGGCCAGAAGATATTCCCATCTAACTTCTGGCAGGAAAGCTGCCTCCTAGTGGCTTTGGCACATTGCAGCTACGGCACGTGCTCCTCACAGCGCCTGAGTGGCGTCCCCGCCGGTGTGACATCATCGCCTTGGGACAAGTCGCCTTGCAGGCAGAAGTGGGCTTTATGGAAAAAGACCTGGAGTGTCATCAATGGGAATCCGGGGCTGCGTGATGCACGGGCTAACGACGTTAGCCTGGAGAAACCGGGACGGTGGTTAATTGTGGGTGCGACACGAGTGTTGAGAGATGGGCGCGGGGCTAACCGCCGCTATCATGACAACCTGATGTGTAATTGGCCTAACGTAGTGGTCTGGATCTGATGATGAAATGGTGGGCTGTCGTCGGCTGTGGCCTGGATGGGAGGCTAGCGCGATGCTAATGGCACATAATATCACCCCTGGGGCTCCTAGAAAATGTGTTCCTCAAATCAGATCCTGTCAGGCGGGAGTTGACAGAAATCTTTTAAGTAAAACCTCTCTTTTTTGGTACATTAGATACGTTTTGGTCAGAATCTTTTGAGACTGAAGATTCTATGGAATAATAATTCACATGGATGCTTTGGAGAATGACATTGAGGACAGGGATGTCTGCACGTAACCAAGTATATTTTGGCAATGCTGTGTGTAAAAATAGTACAAATGTTTCCATCTAAGTGAAGCCAGCTTTACATGCAGATAAAGGTCAGAATGAAAATTTTTACAAACAAAATCTTCCCCAGATTGAGTTTCTAGCTCCAATACACAGTATTCAGTTTTCTTATTTCCCTAGATCGGAATAAAGTACTTTGTAAGGTCCATAACCAACTATATTTTGACAATAATTCATGCATAATAGTACAAATGATTCACTTATAACTGGCCTCCTCTTTAAACCCACAGACAGGGTCAGAATAAAAACTTCCACATCCACGACCTACCCGGTTCTGAGTTTCCTGGTTCCAGGTATCCCTGAACAAGTTCTAGCGGCTTAACTAAACTTGTGCATTTTTTAATGCACCACCCATAGTAACAAAATGCAGTAGAATCCCACCAATTGCTCTTTAAGGATGACTTTCTGTTATAACGCAGCGATAACTGCAACAAATAATGAACTTTGTGGAATATTTGGTGGCTGTTCTGGCAGAAATGGAACACATGGAACACATGGAAATATCAGAACGACGATAAAGCCTGTTTTAGTCTTCCAGTCCATTCCAAGCAACCTTCCATTTAATTAAACTTAATCTTAATCATTTCTTTCCACCCTCCACTGTGTTTCCACCTCTGTCACCAGCAGGTGAAACTGTTAATTAACCAGTTGGCGATTTTATCCCTTTAATTTAACATTATTGCAACAATGTCTTTGCAGTCAGGCCTACCAAGAGGCGGCGGAAAGCAGACACCTGCTGCGGACACCTGGACTCTCTGTCGGCCGTCAAGTACGCCATTGTCTCCTTGTACATTCTCCTTCTGCTCTGTATCTTCGGCCTCTGTGTGGCAGGTAAGCCCGCCTCCCCCACCATGTGATTGGTCGACGCTGAGGTCATCTCATAGCTGCTTGTATATAATGTGTGGTCACTGCTGCCTTCGATCCCGGTGGTCCTGTGTGTTTTCATGATTGCCCTCGGCTGCGGGCGGTTAAAGGCTGGCACTCCCGGGCTCGGTGCTGGCATTCTCAGCCTTGCTGCGTGCCCCTCAGCTGACTGAAACCCCCGTGCGCCTTAATCTCTGTCTCTCTTTCCCTATCTTGTTGGGTCACAGATGAGGAGGATGCTTCTCACCATCTTTAATGTGTTTTCAGACTTGTCGTCCTCAGGCAGAGGCTGTAAACTGCTGGCCCATCTGGCATTACTTGGGAAAAGGGACCACAGGCCCGTAGCAGAGAGTGACATCACTCATCCCGCTGGATTATGCATTAATGGGAAACCTCTCTGCTCTAGTCACATCGGAATAGTTAGTCAGTCTTCCAGTCCCCGGCAAACAGCTGCCATTCTTATTTAAAAGCAGATAGAGACCCAACTGCTAATACTGAATGAACTACATCACAGAAAAGTGCAATTGTGGCCAAATATAAGTAGCAGTTAATTAACCGTCGAGAGGTTATGGGCTTTTCTGGGAAGAAAAGCAAGTAATGAAGCTCAAAATGCGGGAAAACACTTAAATCAGTCATTATACTGCGTTACAGATACCTTCATAATGCATTATAACGCATTCATAAAGTATTATAAACCCGGCTATAACTATTTATCAAAAGACATAACACATTAGCCATATGTATTATGCATTATGAATGCTCTATGAAGGTCACATCTATAATGCATTGTAAAGACCTTCTTAATGCAGCACAGAGCGTCCTTAATGCTTATAACGGCCATTATAGTGCATTATGAATTGTATGTGTCTATGTATGGCTGTAATGTGTTATGTCTTTTTATAAATATTTATAGCTTATAATACTTTATGGATGTGTTATGATGAATTATAAGAATGGTTATTTGGCTTTATGAATGTGGGCTTCACCGAAAGTGTTATCAAATGCTGCACTGTTAATGCTAATGAAAGTAAGTCTCGACAGCGACGGCAGATTTATGTGTAATTCAGAGTTAATAATTTTGATGTAAGAGGTTAGAGTTTTATAGCTCATTATGGTGATGGTAATACTGCATGTTTAGAGACTATAGTGCGTTAGCTTGTTGATTAGCTACGGTCCCGCTACAATAAGCGGCTTGCAGAGCATGATGGGATACCGAGAGGAGGAAACGAGGCCCCATCCTCCCAGTGGGGCTCTCCGCTCTTTGGTGAAGAGCATGTCCTCGGGCGAGTGCGCCTCGCCACCAGTGCAGCACCCGGCCGCCATTAATCACTCCGTGCCGGCCTGTTGCCTAGCGAGCCCGCAGCCATCCCCCACTTGATACGGGATAAATTGCTTGGTCTCTGACCTCCTGTGAAAACGGGAGATTCCAGTGGGGGCCGTGGCGGGCTGGCGGTGTCAGAGGGAGCCCGAGATACGGCGCGTGCTCTGCCCGGCATGCTTTATGCTGCCTGTGATTTGTGTGGGGAGGTGTGTCAGCCAATCAAAATGGGCCATTTATCATCAGCACTGCACCAGACTCTACGTGACAAAAATGCCAACTTTCATTGGCTGTCCTGCTATTTCATTTGTGATGTGTGTATATATACACACACATATCATATATATATATATATAAAACAAATATGCTGTCCCGTCTTCGTCACCTTGAATGTTAATTGTATTTTTTTCTGCCATATGTGTTTCATTTGTACGCCTATTTCTAACAATGTTTTCAAACAGCAAAAGCACTCGAAATAAAACACCCAAACAACTTGCACATACATGCCCAAACATGCTCTAGTTTAAATCCTGACAGTCACGAGATGCTAACCAAACGCAAACCAGTTTCCAAAAGTTTTACTTGCGTGCATAAACAAACTGAAATTGTAAACAAACTCATGCTCACAGACATCCTAATGTGGATTTCTCTTGGCATTACAAGCATTTTGGAGACTTCTGCCCCCGATGAAGCACATTGTATTGAAAGCTGTACCCCTTGGCTACAATCAGTGTAAATCTCGTCCGGATCAGTTCAGCGACCACTCCGCTAGGTCACCTTTACCCACAGCACCTCTAACTTACCCAGTCTTGAAAACAGCAAGTAAAAGTATAAAATAGTGCCTTACTTGTGTTTAGACATAGTTTTTTTTTTCTGCTTAACTCCATTCCTGGATTTGTATCCTAACTTATAAAAGTCATCCCCAGGGCCCCCACTGAGTTGCCAGTATCCCCCTGGGTAGAGTGACTAGGGCCCTATCTCGCTATGTATTGAATGCTGTGAACTGTATGTATATGCATTTTTACAGGGGTAGTAGCCTTTGACGGATGTCGATCTTTGGACCCTTTGGGAGATACCGATGCCAAGATCAGCATTCTTTGTGCACTGCGTGTTATGTTATTTATGTTAGCAAACAGGAAGCGCTCAGTCCGACTAGCGGCCATTTCGAAATGCTAACAATTTTTTACTAATAATGTAAATGTAAATTTATGTCTGGATAATTTTTTTTATGGTTTATGTTGCGAATTATTGTGTTTTTATTTATCTGTACAGTATAACAAAACATTAAGACTTGAATAACCTTAATTTTCCTTTGAATATTTAAACTGGAAAAATAAATAACAAGAATACCATCCCAGTAAATTTACGTGTTACCTTAAGCTACATTATATAAAGTAAAGACATTACCTAAAACTGCCTTTCATTTTGTATTCAAACTTAAGCATTTGAAGTATTCGGTTGTCCCAGATTAACTGAAGATGCCTTTGAAGTTGGCCGGAGCAGTCCATTCTGCCTTGAGGGGCCCATCTTCAGGGTTCCTTGTGGATGATGTCAAGCATCCCCCAATGCCAGAATGATTTGGCAGGATCCTTGCAAGCAGAGACTGTATCTGGAGTTTTAGGGCCTCTGCAGCGGTTTCCATTCCAATAGTAAAAGTGCTGAAGAGTGTGTGGGACGTTGCTGGACATGTGAATCCTCGTTTAGAGGCAGGTGGAGGCTCCATTGTGACACAATAATGCCAACGCTCTGCGGGGAAGTAGCTACTCCTGTCTGACTGATCCTCTATGACCCCGATTTTGTATATTTAAGTAACAAATGGGGACATGATTCTGAATTATGTTTAATTTTCAAAGAGCTCGGGCCAGGACGTCCCGCAGACACTGGAGAAAGTGTACAAATTCCTACACGGGAAAAACAAATTGTTGCAGTGAGATTTCGCTTTGCCACACGGATTTGTGTAAACGGATCTCATGAATCCTAATTGAATCAAGCCTTGTTTCACAGATTCTGGAAGTTATTAGGCCCTCTAGAGGAGGTTTGTATTTCAAAGCATAAAATCATTGGGATTCAATGAGGAAAACCAGAGCCATTTGTCAGTAATAACCACACACACTCCTCAGACACACAGTTTGTGAAAGGGCCCAGTCATTACGGGCACCTTTAGGTCAGGTGGTCTGCGCAAATTTAGCATGCTGAGTCCTCATCATTGGGTTAGGTATTAATTTAGTAGGGGAGAGTACACAGTACTTAATAAGACTCCAAGAATGCACATGCCTTTGGGGGTACAAATTTAATTGTATGTTCTGAACATTTACAATTTACTCGTGGCACAAAAACAACCGCATTATGGCTTTTTAGCATAGTTAGCATAACTGTTGTGAAACACATTGCCCTGTATCCATTATTAATCACAAAACTGGGGTGATGTTTCTGGTATCTTATTCTGGATTTTGAAAATTTGGGGAAATATCTTTGCCTTGCGGGTAAATGTAAGTTACCGTATTTTTTTGTTTTACATTTATCTGAGTTATAATGTCGACCTCTTTAATCAGTGTGAAGCTGTCGCTGTTTCAGAGTGTGCATTACTGTATCCCTAATCAGCATTATAAGCTATACTAGTGCAGGCTTTTGTTAACATGAACACTTGGTTAATACCTCCGGAAGTGAAACCAGTATATTTTGTGGCACTTTATTGATGGCTGTGAAGGGCAGCAACCTCAAGGTGTGCCCAGAGAGCTGGGGGCTAAGGGGCTTGCTCAAGGACCCACAGACCTGCTGGGCTTCAACCCGCAACTTTTTGGTGACAGGCACGGAGGCCTGTCCCACTGAGGCACACTCTTCCCCCCCATATAAAATGCAGCACACGCCCTGATTCTTAAATTGTGGTCCTTAAACCACGGACTGTGTTGAAAGTGTTACATACGTAAAACATGTTTATTGAAAAGAGCAGAGGAGATGCTGGAGTGAGACTTATTTTTCCTGGTGCATCATTGTAACACCAGTGATGCTCGGTGATAGATGGTAACAACCCGCCTCAGCCCATATTTCCACATCAAACTAAAAGCTCCTAGTCGTATTCATGAGGTGGTTCATGTGGTCAGCGAAACCCAGACATTAACATTCATGTGTATTGAAATGGAATATCATTTGTTTTCATCAGATTTATCAGGATTTCTTGAAATACTGACATATGGAATCTGTCATGCTTGTGTTACAACAAAACATGTTTTGACTTATTGTGATACTAGTTCAGTGGAAAAATATTAAATTAATTTGAGTTTTATTGGATTAGAAGGGCTAATCTTAGAGGGTTGACCACTAATTCAGAAATCTGAAAGAATCTGTATGAATCCTCTAAAATTATAATAAATGTTTGTAGTATGTCTGAAATGAAGGTATTTGTAAAATGAATTGTGTAGTGTTGGGTCTACAATTGGTGTCCTGTTGGTGTTAGGACAGACACTGGAGAAAGACATTTAAGGTAATGTCTTACGGTACCACCGAAACCCAGTATTTCCCAACCCGGTCCTTGGGGACCCACAGACGGTCCATGTTTTTGCTCCCTCCCAGCTCCATGGCAGACAGTCCACATTTTTGCTCCCTCCTAGATCCCGGGAGCAAAAACATGGACTGTGTGTGGGGCCCTGAGGACTGGATTGGGAAACTCTGCCCTAACCAATCAGTAGTACATGCTGAGAGGTCATTTTGTCTTGGCACTATGACTGCTGGTATTTGCAGAGTTGATGGAGTGAGGCTCAGCAGTGGACCATTACTCAGACCCGTGGCTCTGGCCAAGAGAACCGTAAGCTGTCAGATGCGATGAAGATCTCTGGTCCTACGCCAGAGTCACGGGGACTCGTGAGGTCCAACTTAAGCAATCTACAAACACAAATCTCTATGTAAATGTCAAGAATGCATTGCTCAGGCAAGGTAACCGAAGCTCAGTTCCAGGCTGCTGTAACATAATCCAGAAAAGAAGATAAGAAATCCAAAGCTTCACAAACCATGTTCAGGTTCAACTATACTATGAAATACATCTTTAAAATATTCCAGTTTACATAATACCATGTCAAGCTCCTTGTATCACAACGAAAACACTGAAATTGCACAGACATGTTGAGTACCCTTTCACTGAATATGCCTGCTCTCCAGGCATGCTTGCATAACAACCTAAACGTTACATTTTACAGTTTGCTTTGTAAACAATTGCTATCCTATGCTAAATAAGCTCCTGGAGTACCACGTGCCAGGAAGTTTTGTCTCCAGCCTGACCAATTAGCATCAGGTGTTTCTTAATGGTGGTAGGTTGTAAGCAGTGCGGGTTTGACCGAAAACTTTCAAGCAGGTGGACCACCTGGAGCAGGTTTGAGAAACACTCGTCTTAATTGAATATCGTTTCTTCACCCACATTAACAATAAACTCCTTGAATATCAATTCATAATTTTTACCCGTGTGAAGCCAGTTTAAAAAAAATAAAATTAATTCCACGTGTAAGTCCTCGTACATTTTAAAACTGATAATTGCTGTTAAATTCAGGTACATTTCTTGTTCATATACTTTATTTATATACTGTGAATAAGTAATTAACACGTCAGTCAATAAGTGTTAAAGTACGTTCTTCATGAACAGGCACGTATAGCAGTATGGTAGCTAGCTTTGTAGCTAGGCAGCTGACTTCTAACAACCTTTTAGTCTGGCATGTCAGCAATGTAGCGGTCGGTCTCCTTTCTTTGCTGTGAAAAGGCCTTCTGATTAAACTCTGTTCTGCATGGAGCTTTCTTTGTGTCGGATTCATTATGGCTTTGAAGGTGGCCCCCCAGCCCTCCCTAGATTTGCACGGCCTTCACGGGTTCATTGAGATGTCAACGTGGGCAAAAACACGGACACTCAGATTTTGGGTTAAATGGCACATTCATTAACATTTGAGCTCTAATTGGTCGGTTGCTTTGCGGGACGGCATAGGGCGCTTTTGTGCTTTGCCGTAATGAAACCTTGTCTTGTGTACCGATGCCTGTATACAGCGGCGTCCTGCCCTGACCGCCTATTGACAACGTTTGTTTTAGCCTGAAACGAGGGTGGGTTAATTGATCTCTCTTGTCGCAATCAAGCTTGAGCGGTTACAGAAGGCCCGATGGCATCCTGCCATCACTTCTCACAAGATCCTTTGTAAAGTTAAAATTTGTTTCTGCTCCAGTGTTTGGAGCAGTTAGTGGTTTCTTCCCCGCCTGCCAAGACAAGGAGTCAAGTGGTTAAGAGGCCAGACCCAGACGTCGGCAATAGTGACGTGGCTGCTTTTGACGTACCACCAAATAACGCACCTTAAACACAGTGTATTTAGGCTTGAGTAGGGAAAATGAACTGTGGTGGATCAAATACTATGACCCTGCATGGGTACTTACTGGTGGAAAAGTTTTTAAGAGTTTATTTATCTTTTTTTTTTTTTTTTGGTGTTACATTTAACATTGCATTGCAGGAGAAAAACGCATGAGTTGGTCATCAAATGGAACAGAATGTTACAATTTTCTTTTTCAACACCGCAGATTTGAATTCCAAAGTACACAGAACCAGGTTTGGCATTAGCAACATCTGTGACATTTAGCGCGTTTCCGCTTTGAGGTGGCATGGCGACTTGCTAGGTAGCGCTGCAGTCTGACACCACCGGGGCTGTTTGATTGTGTGTGTGATGCTTGTCTGCTTTCGCTGTGTTTGTTTTTCTTTCCTCTGAGTGTTTCAGTTTCATCTTACGTTATGAAAGCATGTGGTTCGGAGCCTTGTTGTCCCATAGTGTTTGCCATGTGCCTAGTGATGCACTGGCATCCAGCCCAGGGTGTCCCCAGCTTCGCACCCTCTGCTCCGTGGAATAGCCTTCCGGCTCAGTTTTTGCTGGATGGATGATGAACGCTTGTTATCCATCTGCTATTTCTTATTTTTTTATTTTAGCATTATAAACGTGACAAATATTATAGTTCCTTGGAGGACAAATCACAATGGTTATGATGAAAACACAGAACCAACATATAAAACCAAAGGTCCATTAGGGACTGAATGAGGTAATATCGAATTAAACTGGGTAGGTCGTGGATATGATTTATAAAGCTAATTTAGAGTCACACAGGAGACTGGAAATACGTTGTAGCGATGGTCGACGGCGTGGAATCACAATGACAAGTGTGCAGACCCCCGCGCACATCGCTGCCGATGGTAAATGCGCTCTGCCTACAGAGCATCCATCTGCAAAAGTCAATTCCCCACTCAGAATTAGACCCTAGTTTCAGAAAGTGAAAATAAATTGAATGGGCTAGAATCAGCATACCGGAAATTCCTCACGTCTGATCCAATGGGAGACGCATTCATTCTCTAATACTCCTCTGGCTGACAATGAACAACAAACCCTGCCGTGGTTGAGTCCACTGGGTTAGCATGGCAGGAACCCTGGGCCTCGCAGCTTGTGAAGAACAGGCTGACAGCTGGCCTGACATTTTGCATGTGCTTGTTGAGGCTTTGATTCTCAGAATCTTTCATAAAGTACAGGAAAGTCGGTCTTGTCACGAAGCTGTAAGGACAGAGAACATGACAAAATATTGGAACCACCTTGAGGCCGAGCCATCTGTGTTGCATGTTTGGAGACGGATTTTGGTAGGTTTTAGTGGAATATTTCCTGAAGTTTGTTTGAATTAATCTGATGATTGTGCCTCCAAACTGTTATGAATTTCACGGTAAAACCCAGCCGTATTTACCAGAAGTCATCTTCCCACCCTTCTGATCTAAATATGCCCAATTATAGTCTTTGAGTGTAATAGTTGCTGAATAAATTCATGGTGTCTGCGTGGATGCTGGTCGTAGGTAGAGAGTACTGGTGAAAAAAGCAGATTTAACTCATTGCATTTCTAAGGTCACCGGGAAGTATATTAAATTCCTGCTTGCCTGCCCCAGACAATGTCACGGGTGTTAAAATAACTGAAAGAGATGCCCGCTGTGAGGGCTGCACAGTCTGTCTGGGACAGGACGCCATGACATTGCCATCCCCAGACAAAGCGGTTTAAATGTGTCCATGGTAAGCTGAATGCAATGCAGGAATACCGTCCTGGGATACAGACCAACCGTGAGAATTTAGTGTTGCCCTTTAAAACTGTGTGTCTCCTTCTTTTCGGTGAAGTCAAGAAGGACTCTCAATGTAGAACCTGAATAGCTGAAGGTAGTGTGCTGGGAAACACAAACAGTGTGTGTGAGTGACACTCTACAGTCTGAGGGCCACACTCACGGACTCTGTCATGTTAAAATAGTTGGGCGCGCTCCTGGGGGGTTAGGTTCGCCTTCATACGTTTCCCGCGAGTGGGAATGCATGTTTGATGTTGGTCGTGATGCGGCCAGAAACGGGGCAGGTTCTGGACTGTGCGAAGGAGTGGGGGGTTACCGCAGGAATGCATGTGCAGAGCCAAGGTGTAATAGATTATTCTTTGGAGCTCTTTTCAGCAGGAGATATACGCTTTCTCCTAATCAGTCGCGGTTGTGTGCTCAGCATCTGTGTTTACTGTGGCTAGCAGATGAACGGTGCGGGTCTCCAAACCGCTGTGTGTCCAAGGTCCCCGATGCATTGTTTTTTATTTTACATACAAGAACTTCCCTGGTGAGTGAATATCCCTGTGAAACATTACAAAGACCATCTTCCCAGTATGCATTAAGGTGCTGGGCCGCTTAGTTTTGTGATCTTCATGTAGCAGAAGACGACTACTTTCGTGTTTCGGTTTCCATGACATAGACCATATCAAAGTAGGGAAGAAAGATTCATTTTATGTTTCACAAAAGCCCCGGGCATCATAACGACCAAATAGAATATGGTGGTGACTGTCTTTGCAGAGGCTTGTCACCTTGTGACGGTATCACGTGACTGGCTGTCTGCTCGCACGGCCGAGGGAGCTGGCCGGGAGTGCAGTTTAGCGGCAGAAGGAGAGACATCTGGACGGTGTCTGGTTCTGAGCCGCGTTCCCATTGGCCGGGAATACGTGTAACTTTAACTGTCTCTGCCGCCCCGGTGATGGAAATCTCATCAGACGCTCGACTTTCAGTAACTGGGGATTAGAACAGATTTTTTCTTAAAGAATTTCGCTAATGTCATTTGGATCATTTGTATACAGAGTCACTCACACGCGTTTATTGTCCTCCGTGGTTTTTCTTGGCCGTAAAAATTGTGTGCATGTGGTATTTCTGCCCCAGTTAATACAGGGCGGGGCTGTGGACACTGGTCATTAGTGGGCTAATGTGCCCCGGGTCCGACTCCAGAGACAGTGGCCACTTTGTGAAATGGCTCCGTCTGGCAAGCAGCTCTCCCGAACCTTCAGCTCGAGTCCCGAGTCGTCTAGCGTGAGCATCTAGGGCCATGTTGACAATAACCGCAGGTTAAACATGGTTAATTAATTGCAATGATGTGTAGCATGCGAGGATGGGACACTGAAACATATACTGGTGCTTAATCACTTTTTCAGACTTGTGTCTTTTTTATAACCTTTCTCTCTCATTTCCGCCACCCAATTTTCATGTTTTCTTTAATAAGTGGCAGCGAATCTGATATTGTGTTGGCCATTTTGGACAGATCACACATGCCATCAGGAACACGTGTTTTCGGTTCACGCCAGCCAGTCGGTTTAACTGCGCGTTGTCCGTGGTGATTTGTTAAACAGCTAAGTGCTGGTAAAACTGACCGTAACTGAGTGAATGCATCAGTGTCCCCTTCTCGGGACTGAGCGAAACAGCGGAGGAATGCCTTTGAAAATTATTGGATTTGCAGATGAATAGCAAGATGATATTTCACGTTTTCATCTAAAATAACACAGAATTCTGCCAGTATGAACATTTTCTAGCTCAGAATAATTACCTTCAAATATAGCAGCATGAAAAAATAAACTGTCTTTATATGCTTTCAGGTCCCATATTGCATATTAATGTATGATTAAGTGGCTTTTGGCCTCCCATGCTGAAGCATTAATCTGTACTCTAAGCCATTCTCTGACACTTTTCATATACTTAGAATTATAATACTACCTTTCTTTGATGAATGCAGATCTGGCAGAGTGTGTAACTACATTTCTCTGAATGCAGAGATTTGTCAAATAAATAAATGGTTGCAATCTCCTGGCATTTTTCTCCTCTACCCACTCCTGCTTTGTTTGGGCCAATTTTTGCAGTCTGGAGGGCTTGTTCTGGGTTGGGAACAGGAGGAGAAAACTAGAGCTATATAAAGAGAGGTTATACGAGAGAGTTTGTGTTCAGGAGCTGAGTAACCAGTCTATGGTCAATCTAGCCTCAGGAACAAACAACTAACAGCATATCACCAAATTCCTCTAACCCAGTGTCTTCCAGTCCGGTCCTAAGTGACCCGCAGACAGTCTACGTTTTTGGCAGGGAGCTTGGAGGGAGTAAAAATGTGGACCAACTGTTGGTCCCTGAGGACAGAATTGGGAAACACTGCTCTAACCAACTGAGCCCCATCTAACGGACTACGCAGGTGCACTCTGGGATGTGCAGTTTCCACGTCCTTTCTAACGGACTACGCAGGTGCACTCTGGGATGTGCAGTTTCCACGACCTTCAGCCAAAGACGTGTCTGCAGCTTTATGCTGAATCTCAAACTACAAATGGTTTTATGTTCCCAGGCAACCAGGCAGGGTCAATTAATGGTATAGATACCTTTAATGGGTAGCACACATTTTTTGCTAACTCTGAATCTTTGATTCACTCAAGTTCATTTTAATTCAAAATGTGTATTATTTTATGGGTCATTGGGTCATATTTGGGGATGATTTCTTCTTTATTTGAGGTGCCCAAGGACCTCATACAGCAGCAGCAACATTTTGCATTTACACACTCGTGATGTTTGCAGAGGCTGGATTTTGTGGAGAAGCTGGTTATCGGGAGGGGCTGCATGGGATAATCGGGAACAGACTTGAGGAGGTAACAGGAGACCAAATAACAAGGAAGTGCCAAGTGTCACGGCCGAAATTTTTCACCCAGCTCTTGAACTGTGAGAGCGGTGCTTGGGGTTGGTGGTGGGAGGTGTGTGTT